>JBBPOE010000388.1:0-26248 GCA_038091295.1 Tylopilus felleus | reverse complement strand
GTGGAGGAGGGTTCTCGCGGCAGGAAACGTGCCAGTTTCAAGCAAACGGACCCGCAGGAATTTCTTGCCAAATTTGACCATTTGATGATTACTTAAGCTCTTATGAGAAAAAAAAATATTCCAAACTCACTGTCTCGTTAGTCAATAATTTTTTTGGAATCTCGCTCATTGGCTCAAGTTTGCAACTGTTCAGCTGAAGATGTTCTTCACGACTCGGAGTTCAACAACAAGAATCTTCCTCTGACATGTACACGCCGTGTGGTTCCTCTAGTTTCTGTGTACTTCGACACCTTGTACGGCCTGGAAGTATCTGCCATGCTCCGTAGCCCCCCCCACACAATCCATATTCAGCGATGATCCAGCCAGTGTTCACAATCCCGGTTTGGAATGGGTTCATTTGCCTTTGGATGACCTTGTATCTCATCTTCACAGATTGACAATGGATATCTTAAGTGCCTCAATCCAATACCTACCACCTGAAGGTTGTCCATCCATAAACAGATGTTCCCGCCGCAGAACTTGTGTTGGATTGATTCAACATATACTTTCCCGTGCATGCTATTTGGAGTACGCAGGTGCAGTTGCTATATGTGATATTTACTTACTATCCTTTCAGGATAGCCACTGACAAGACTGACAATTATTACCTGGTACAAATCCTTGAACACGAGTATGGCCAGGTCATCATTGGTACATTGGCGACCTCACCTCAGACATGTAAGGCAGAAGCACAAAAGGTTGCACGGCATGACAAAAGGATTGGGGATGTAAGCGCTGCACAGCTGGCCTCCGCTGCCTATGACCGAGATTGGCCATCCGTCATTCCACAAAATCTTGTCTTGTTTGAATCAGTATTATGAAGGCTCGAAGTGGACCAAGCCTCCAGTGTGTGCTGTATGTGGTGAAGAGGAAGGCATGTTCTGGCGATGAGGACGAGTCCGAACCCCAACGCTCTGCGAAAAAAAAAAAAGATTGCTGCCGGTTCAAGTGACGAGATGGAAGGAGTCGAACTGTGAAAATACAGGCAAGGCAGTACGATGGTCTAGATGTTGGCATGCTATCTTACTCCGTAATTTTTTTCTTGGCTTCTTGATCTCTGGCTGTGTGCGCTGAATAAATCTATTGTGTATGGGTATTAAATTTTGTTTTCCAAAGGGGAGTCGGGGATTGGCGCGCCATAGCGCCGCTACGATTTTAATACTATGGAACGCTGTCATTACACAAATACGCTAAATTGTGGTATCAACGATACATACGACCATCCATGAATACGAACACGTCCAATGGCTCAATAGACCAACTACAAGCCGAGACGTCACAACACATTCCAAAAGACCCCAGGAAACTCACGAACCTGAATGAAATTCTATCGTGTCTGTCGTGGTACCAGTCCGAGGAAGCTGCTCTTTCCATTTCCCTCGCCGAGTTGCTTTCCGACCGCGCATCCATAGCGGATTCACTCCGCCGGCTGGAAGCTCTTGTTCCTCATCTAGATGACCTATGTCTTGAATCTTCACAGCTTGGGAGGAAAGTTTCCTCCACAGCGACAACAGCAGACCGCGTTGGTGGGCGAGTGAGGGCTCTCGACCAGGAAATGAGTCGTGTCTCACAGGCGGCCGAACGAGTAGGACAGGTTATAGAGCTCAAGGTAATTTTACGCATGCGATGCGCGAACAGCTTCTCTGGTTAACGCTCTTCAAGTCCTCTCTTTCCCAATTACAGACTTGCATCGAACGCCAGGACTGGGAGTCGGCGACTAGACATTGCGCTCGTGCCATGTCCCTGCCCGTCGAAGTTATTTCTGGCCCTTTCGCTGAAACCTCCGTGGTTTGTATATTCTCTCCCAATTCTACACACAGTGCTTAAACCCCCATTTCCACCAGCCGACCGCAGAGAATCATCTCCCTCCTGTGCAGACACTTCAAGCTACGAGAGAACAACTCCTGTCAATATTTCTCAACCGATTTGCACAGGCATCACGCTCTCGTGATGCAGCCGCGACGAGCCGCTATTTCAAACTATTTCCCGCGATTGGTTGGGAAGCTGAGGGTCTCGAGGCATACGCATCATTTGTCGTCGACTTGGTGCGAGTAAGGGCACCTACTTCCGTCAAAAGTAGGACTATACGTTCTTTGGTTTGCAACTTGCTGAGCGAGAATATCAACAGCTTCATCACCGCTATACTACGTCACTGTCCTGACTGCGCTGTTCGAAGGCGTCGCCATGATCATAGACCAACACCAACCTATCGTGGAGAAGTATTACGGTGCAGGGAATATGCGAAGTGTGATCAAGAGGTTGTTGGAAGAGTGTGATCGAGTGGTCCAAAATACGCTTGAAGCATGGAGGGAGGATCGATCAATCAAGAGAAAGGTAGAAGTCTTCTGGCTCCCATGTCGTCTGACTGTGTTTAACTTGTCTCAGCTGTCGGATGTATCGAATTCAACAGTTCCGTTGTCTGCCTCGCGAAAACAATTTTCGACTGCCGTAGAAATGGATGAGGTCGATCCACGTGAGGTTGACAAGACATTATCTGAGATCGCGGGCATGAGTGGTCGGTGGAATCTGTTCCGAAAATTCCTGGTCGAACAACTACAGGTGTGTACCCATATTGGACGTTCACTCCTGGTGTTTCTTGACAATTACGACCAAGGCAGAGGAAGTAAATGTGGACGGGGCTGTCGACTCTGACGACCAGAACCTGCAGCCTATCTCTGGATTTTCAAACCCCAACGCTTGTTCTTCACTACTCATCGAGCCTGTCACGCTATTGGATGCGACATCCTCTCAAAAGGAATTCGAAGACCTGTTGAGCTCGTACTATATTCCCATGGAGATCTGGTATATCCGCACAATCATTGACAAGGTCCGTCTTTGAGACCTGGGTTGCGACATATACTGTAACTAAGCAAGCCAACATAGGCTCAAAATCTCTCCATCCCTGATTTCTCTCAAACCCCCGCAATTACCACCACCCCAGATGACGCGTTCTATATCTTGAAAACCGTGTATACGCGCCTATTGTCAACGGGCTCTCTCAGGATCTTAGAACGGATGACTGGCCGTCTTAAAGACGTACTGGATCATGATTTCGCAGGTGGTATCAAGAAGAAATTGGATGATGTTTACCGAGTCGGTACAGGCGTTCGAACCGAGAAGTCTGAGAAAGAAAGTCGAACATCATTTCTCGTGCGTTTGTTTGTCTTCTGCAAGGAGATCGCCCGCCCGCCTAATCCGTCCTTAAAAGGTACTCCTGAATGACCTCGACGTATCTCGTTCCCATATGGAAAGACTCGCAAAGGACTTGCTTTCTCAGCCCGCCATCACGCAGCTATTCCTCGATACCGAACAATCACGAGTAAAAGCCATCATAACAAGCTTGCTTTCTTCCACGACTAGATTCAAGACAATCTTAAAAGTGACTCCTTTGCCTGAAAATCGCAGCACTGACCTAATTATCTCCCTAGGCCGGTATAGACCAGTTATTCAATCAGTTGATGCGACCAAGGCTACGGACTCTAATACCCGACGTCTATAAAGACGTTTCTTATGTTCTGGATGAAGATGGGTATGCGAATGCAGAATACCAAGATGTTGTGAGGAAACGCTTCATGAAGGTATGGGAGGGGTTAACAGACGGATACAAGGTCAGCTATCAATCTTTCCCTAAGACTGACGCTTACGCCGAGGAGTAGGATGCTTGTACTGAAAACAATTATCGCATTCTGTTCGGTCTTGCTCTTGATGCTATTGTCCGACCATGGGAAAAATATCTTTTGACCCTCCACTACTCTGAGGCATGTCTAGAAACCTTGTGGTCTGATGTTTTTCGCTGACGGCTTCCACTAGTTGGGCGCAATACGCTTTGATCGCGATCTCCGTTCCATAATGGCGAACCTGACCTCACAAACGATATTCGGCGATATTCGAGAGAAATTTATCCGCCTTCAGCAGATCTCCTCGTTGCTGAACCTTGATTGTGTAAGTTAAGGCTACTCGTGATCCGCGTGACTAACCTCCTACTCGACCAGGATGAGGACGTCGAATCATTCTACAGTGGATCGGGCATTTCTTGGACACTCAGTATGCAGGAAGCCAAGGATATCGTTAACTTGAAGATTTGAGGCCCATATAATTGTTGTAATTCAGCCTTTAGCCGGCCCCATGATTTCCTTCTCGTTCTGAAGTAATTCGGTTGGGACCAGAAAGAAATGCAGATACATGGTTCTACAATAGTATTATGCTTCCAGAGTGTAATTGCGGACTATAAATCTTGTGGGATCTACTGTTTTCACAACTGAAGCCCCAAACTTCAGTAAGGTTTGTGTTGCTGACCATAGTGCCAAAATTCGAGTCATACGACAAAAGATCCGCGAGTAACCATACATGCTCGATTCCATTCCGTAACAGAGAACAGAGTGCTGGAGTCAACCACGGCGTAGAGCATCTAAACGTGCCTGAAGGGAGTCTTCATCAGCAGCAGCAGCATCACCGCCTTGGTGGTCGTCTCCATGAGGTTGGCCGCTTGTTTCACCAATTGCCACTGCTTTACGATTCTCAGTAAGGGGTGAGGATATGGCACCAAGTCCAGTTGGTGCCTCGGTAAGCTGAATATCATTGTCAGCAAGTGGCTCACTGGGACTGGCTAGTATTCCGTACCTGTTGGGAAAGATCGACGCCAATTTCATCGAGGACCTGCCTCAAGATCTTGTCGCCCTCCACCTCCTCATCCTCAACTTCGTCATCCATCACGTCGTCTACGGCGTCCGACATCATCTCTTCCTTCATATCCATCATTGAGCTTTCCTTCTCAAAGTCATTCATGATCTTCTGGATGGCTGGCAGATTAAGACCACGATTCATAGAAGCCATAGCCTGCAACCAACGGCAATTATGAGAACCGGAGGATATCGATGCGATTGTTCGGACGTACTCTTGTTGCTCCACGCATGGCCTCCGCCATTTGTTGGTTGCTACGTAGGGCTTGTATCCTCAGCCCAACGGCTTGCAGTTGTGTCTTCATTTGATAGAATTTCTGAACGTATTTCCGGGTGCGAACCAGATCCTTTGCCATGACTTTGCATGCATTCTACTGAGAGAATTGACGAAAGTGGCATAAAGTGCTAGAGGCCACATACCATTTGACCATCTTTGGCGCTCTTCCTTATATCCAAAACGAGTTTCTTTTCGCTCTGCTCAAGCTTTGAGCGCTCTCGATCGAGCTCGCGCTGCGCTTTGGTGAGAGCTCGTTGGTGTTGACGAAGCCGTTCCGCGGGAGTGATAGTCCTGCCAAAGAGAGTTTCCTGTGATGAAAATTAGAAAGTTTCACCACAGTGCGAGTGGACGTACGATGATGTTCATGACCGTCGACGTGGGCTGCGCCGACCTTGTACCACAGCTATAACTCTATGAATCACATACGGTGGCACAGCACGGAACATGCCAGATCGGAGATTAAAAATGTCAAGCCCCGATGAACTTTAACCTTCAAAATCTCATCCACACGATCACCATCGTCGAACAGGCCACCCCCTACCACCATGGTATGTTGGGAGTACTCTTCTCCAGCCTCGTCTTTGACCACGTTCCCTAGCCTCTCGCAATTGACCTTTTGAACCCCTCTGCTGAACACGAAAGGAGACAGCACAAACTCAAGCGTCTCGTACAATCGCCTAACTCGTACTTCATGGACGTAAAGTGCCCAGGTCTGTCCTCTTCCACCATCTGCGAAATTATGTACTCACACAATTCCGTCCTGTAGGCTGCTTTGCAATTACAACGGTTTTCTCGCATGCGCAATCGGTAGTTTTGTGTGGGTCTTGCGCAAGTGTCCTATGTCAACCCACCGGTGGAAAGGCACGACTAACTGAGGGTTGGGCTTCATGTTCGTCTAACAATGCACGTTGCTAAATATCACACTCCATCTAGGGTCCTCTTTCCGTCGGAAGAACTAAAAGTCGTTGCTGCTGCCTTGCCGTCTTTCCCGCACACTCATCGTCGCAATTGCCCACCATCGTACCGCATGTTCCATTCTACCCCTTTCATGTCGAAAAAAGTGTGGATTATCCTTGAGGTTGATTATTAGTATCCACTACGCAGACCGCACATATGACATGCTGTCATATGTAATCTCTTTGAGCACCCTGTTGAAAAGAATGTGTTTTATCATGACATCTGCGTGAACTCGTCCTCGGCGAGTCGGGGACGAAATGTCAATACGGGTCACATTACGGCACCGCGAGATTACCGCCATCTCAGGCTGACTCCAGGCTACCGAGTTGTTATGGATCTGAATCCGATTGGCAAGCACTGTGCCTTGCAGTCATGCAATGTCCTTGACTTTCTACCCATTCAATGTAGTTGTTTGCAGTGGTTTTGCAGACTTCACATCTCGCCTGACCTCCATGACTGTTCATCCCTCCAGCAGCATCCGAGTCCTTCAAGTTCCGAGCCGTTGCCATCCACTTCGGTGCGTTCCAAGTGCGCCTTTGCAGGATGTAACAAGCCTTCCCTTGCGATTGCCGTGACCGCAGTGGACCCTGCGCAGGAAGGAGAATCCCGCGACACGACACCAAACGGTTGTCCTGGATGCCAGCTTTCTTTCTGCGTCGAGTGGGTTCGCAGACACGCTCTCGCGTCTCCCAGATAACTCACACTATTCCATAGTCACCGTCATATGCAATCTCACGCATGCCCTGGCCTTACCACCGGGAAAGATCATGTGAAGCATGAAGTGGCCCGGTCTATTCTTGCCCAAAAGTTTTCGGCCACTGGTGTCCCGACGTCTCATACCCCTGTGGTTGCACGTCAGCGCAGGGATGTTTCCGCCGATCCAAAAAAATTAGCGCAGCTCCAAAGGGTCAATCTGATGAAATTGCGTCACAAAGCTGTCCCTGGGGATCCCAACGACAAAAGCTCCACGGTGCTTGTCGACCAACGCATTCATATGACTGTGCGTCTCGAGATCCCTGGCCAGCCATCCAAGGAGTCTGCTTTGTGGTTCCGAAAGGTGATATATAAGTTTCGCGCCACCTTTTCGTGCTCTAACGTACTGTAGACGACGATCACGGGCAAGGCGTTAGACCTGGTTGTTCAACACTTCGGCTTGTCACATTCAGCTACCGTAAGTTTCCCTGCAACGGCGGTTCAGCGATTCTGAATTCATGATGCATTAGCCACTTCAGTTGAAGCAGTCGGGTGTAGAAACTGGAAGTCATGTACTACAAAACCATTTGGAGTTATCTGGCCAACTAGAGGATGGATCGACGGTCGTGCTGACCGATTCACGGTCAGACGGATAATAGTACGGATTTGATAGGTCCTGGATCCGTCCAATGTCCTTTTAGTTGTTTCCATTTTAAACGAGTCACCCTTCGTGTCTTCCAGGAATTCGCGTGATATTATTCGAAGAAAGAAATACATAATGTAAAGGAATAGCAAAACGCACAGTCAACGTCGACAAGCCGGAAAGAAAACGAGGGTCCCCTATGCAACAAGGGCAGCTAACCGGCGGAGATGAGGCACGTTGAGGTATGCCGGAACATACGTCTCGAGCCCCGAAACCTCACGAGGGTATGGAGGCTCATACGGTCCGACATCATCCGTTTCAGGCGAGAGGAGGAGATGGTCATTACGATCGTTTGCTTGCACTCGCGAGGCAACGACGCGCAGAATTTCAGGAGAGATAGGATTCTGGAAAGAGCCGGGGTTAATCGCGCTGTTGGATTGATGACAAGTAATAGACCCACCTCGTATTCCGCAACGTAGTAGTTCGTACACATCCTTTGGATTTGCATAGGACTGAGCATCCAGCAAACGTCGTAGATAATCTCAATGTCCGCAGGAGTTGCCTGTCAGGCTAAGTTAGGAACATTCTTCAACGGATGGGTCAAAGCTCTTCACTGACTTTTTTCAGTTGCAACAACTTGATGGCTTGCATCAAATGTTCGAGGTGGAGTGTGCCCTCTGGCATCTCATGCGACTTGCACCATTCCTCGATTCGTGTAATATTGTATTGAATTTGCATGGCTATCAAAGGAGCGTGAAATTAGCACCGCGTCGAAGTAGATTGGAAGCACGGTATATACCTCTTTTCCAAGAAGAAAAGTTTCTCCTCATCAGAAGATCATTAAAGCTCGCGACGCCTATCAACTTGAGCAACTCGGTGAGGACCTGCTGTACCACCGCGTCCTCCATATAATAACTCTTCAGACTCTTCCAGACCTTGTTTAGTAGGTTCAGGATATCGTCCATACTGAAGGCTGGGTGGCTGTTCGTGTTCAGGATGCGATTGAACAATCGTCCGCCTCCATCGCTTGTAGTGAACCCTGGAAGAGACTGGCTCTCGATCAAAGCAGGAATTACCATCTTGGAAAGACGTTTCTTGGTTTCTTGCATCCAGGTGTGGTAGATATTGTACTCGAGGCTGCCAAGGTCATGTTTCACCACGGTAACGAGGCGTTCGTAGTCATTCCAGTCGAATTCGCGAACAGCGTTTTCTTCTCCTGGACCGATGCCTTGTAGCATGTCGCTTTCCGCGACGCAGATGAACGAAAGCATCTCGTGAACGTTAGAAAGCCAGAAAATGCCTGGGATGATGGCGTCCTCTCCATTAAAGGACTATAGAGAAATCAGCAAGAGTATCAAAGAACGGAAGAGAACTAACCATAACATGTGCTTGGATAGCCTCCATGATGTTGGCCAAGAAGCGCTCGCTTTCCGGGATAAGGCCATACTTCCACATCTCGTTCGTAACAAGACTGATGAGATTCGCAGGGAAGAGAATCTCCTTGACAGCGGATATATTCGTCGTGCTGGGTGCAGGAATCTTGAGGCCCCGAATTAGTCCTACAAGAACGTCTTCGTCCAAACGCTTGATATCCTGCATAAGCCTGATCTTCTCTTCTGCCATGTCATCGTAACTGCGAAGATCGGTCATGCCGTTGGTCCGTACTCGGAGAATGTTATCCTCCCCATTATATGCGACAGAGACCGCGCGTTGACTAAGAGCTTGACTCCGCTTGACGTCGATCATCAATTCATCTGCAGAAGTACGGTATTCGGACGGGCTGAGCTGAACGACACCTGCGGAGCTGTGCCTTCGTTGGTGGCGATTGGGTTGGAGGGGAGGGCCCAACGAAAGGCCATTGGCACCAGTGGCGTCGGGGATGCGGAGAGCAGGTATGAAAGTCGGGGACGTCGGAGGTTCACGAGCGCCTCTCGTCAGAGCATTATACGCATTAGCACGGTTGAGTTGCTCGCGCAAACTGCTAACTTCATTCTTGAGGGTAGCGATGACAGAACCGTCCTCGGTGGATCTCATCGGCGAAGTAGCGAATGCCTTTTCTTGGGACTGCAGCTGAGCAGCTTGTGCGGCCACTTCGTTGGTCAACCGCTGAATTGCTTCCTCCTTCTCGGCTACTTTGGCGATTGCATCTTCCAGACGTTTCTCGACGTCAGCTTTTGCTCGGAGCAGCTCCTCACGGCGAGACAGTTCAGCCTCTGCGGTCTGCAACGTGGCTTGAAGAGACTTGGCTTTGACATCTGCTTCCTCGTGTTTAGAACTCCACTGCTGGACCTGTTTCTCAAGTTCCTCAAGCTGGGTTTGCAAGGCTTTCTTCTCTTCCGTCCGCTTCTGGAGGTTCTGAGTGAGTTCGACAACCTTATTCTCGAGCCGGTAAGAGATCTCCTTGAATTTTGATACCGAGCGCGCCTCAGCCTTGAGGATTTTGAGTTGCTTCTTGGCAAGACGCCGCCTGACACAAGACTGCAGGTACACTACATGGCCGATTTCAGATCGATATGAACGGCGGTACAATCTATATAAGGTCAATCAGCACCCTAAAGAGAAAAAAAAAATGGAGCATACACGCCACGGAACAAGGATTGCAAAAGCACAGCTGCATGCAGTGTCCTCGCCTCCTTGTATGCTCGTCGTGCCTGTACACCACGGACGCCTAAATGTATCGCGTTAATTCATGAGCCAAGCCGCGCCGCAACCTCAGAACTTACGGCTCTGTACAGCGATAACTGCTCGACGAACTTGGAGGAACTTCGACCTTCGAAGGAACCGTCGAACACCAGCCTGCAACCTCTTCGCAGCAACGTTCCTGCGGATGTTCTCCACCAGTCGCCTCGCCATGATACCACGCCACCACGTTTGGATTTTGATTGTAGCACTACGGAGCTCCTGGTACCTCTTGACAGCCATGCGCCGTCGCATATTCTTTTGGACGATGGTGACGAGGGCATTAAGTTTTTCAGACCTGAGAGACTCGAGCGCAGCAAGCATACCCGCACGGAAAAAGATCTTGGTAAGACCACTTTGGTATTTGTCGGGGTCGTTGATTGTCCTCTCCAAGATCAACGAGCAAAGAGGTTTAAGCTCTAATTTGTGTATCATAGGTTGCCAATCCGCAGAGGGAATAAGCATATAATATCTATGAAATGGACTGAGTCAGGCGTTCAGCACCTAGACAGCTACTCACCGCTCCGCGAACTCCTCGTAGGTCCACCGAGAAGGGTATCCTGCACAGCTAATACGGATAGTCTCCAGAACACCACAAGCGCGAAGCTGGCCAAGGACCTGGGAAGGTACAAACTCCCATGGTTTCTTGGCTTCATTCGGTTTGATGCATCGGATGTAGTGGACGTTCGTGATGCTAAGCGTATCCATCAACGTGATCAGGGACGCCTTGAATATCGAGCCTTGTGTGGGTTTCTTGATGGCTGCACCTGGCTTCTTGGGTCCGGTTGACGCTGTGGTGGATGCCACTAGCGCTGAACGACCTGGATCGGGTATAATTGACGACCGACGAGATCCACCGCTCCCAGAATCAGAGAGGGAAGGAGAACTGGGATGGGGAGGGTCGCTGGATTTATCTATCGACCTGACCGAGCCGAGAGCGGTATCCAAAACCTCCTTTAAAAATGGATTTTTTGTCATTGCTAGCAGTACCATGTGTTCGTCTGGCACTGTATCCCTGTTTTTCTCCAAGAAACCATCAACCTCGTATGTGACATCGTGCGCGTAATGTGCAATCGTGAACGCAGAGTTCCCAAATCGAGGCTTTTTGAATACGGCGTTGTTGACGCGCTTCAAGAGTTGCGTGTTCAGTTTCTGCAGAAAAGAAGCATCGCTGCCTGCGGGTAAACGGGATTCTTCATCAAGGAGAGCAAGGACGCCAAGCTTGCCCTCGATGATGTCGATACAGGGTTGGTTGTCCGAGAAATCAATGAATGTCCAATTGATCTGCTCCTTCATGTACTCTTCCTGTTCAAGCTTGAACACATGCGAGTTGAACTGCAAGACGACCATCAGAACCACCCACGATCATCTTGCCAGCACTCACCTCCTGTTGCAGTTTTTCATTCGCATAGTTAATGCTGAATTGCTCGAAAGAATTCTAGGAACACAGAAAGTGAGCTAGGAGCGTCATTGCACACCAACGGGAATTACCTTCTGGAAGTGCTCAAACCCATATATATCCAACACACCAATGAACATCTCTGCGCGCTCGGCAGCGTCTCCGTGCTCTCCAGCCAAACTCTCGTTGACAATCGCAACCAACCACTCGAATAAGCATGCATACACGAATTTCGCCACACTATCCCTGACTACCGTTGCCTGCGCGGCATTCAGAGCCGTGATGATTTTTTCGGAACGCGTCGCGATCTGCTTCTTAATCGTCCACTTTTTGAACTCTGAAAGTGTAACTCCCAAAAACCGAGTCGCCAAAATGAGGCCAGGATCTGCTTCATCGATGGACGCTTCATTTCGAGCCTGGGTAACCTTGACGTTTCCAAGATGTAGTAGAGCAGATAAAAGTCTGAAAACAGCCCATTGCTTCTCAACACTGATGCCAACGGTTGAAAGAGCTTGTTGCGTAGCGCGGAATTCCTCGGCATCATCAACTCCTGCAATAGGTGTTGAGGTAGGTCCACCTTGCTTGAGGTAGTGAAATTTCGTAACATCCGTATCTAGCCCAAGGTCTTTCCGCTCCTTCAGTGGGGCGCCCGCGCACAACTGATAGAAGATATGGTAGTTTCTCTCCGTAGTTGGTTGGAAGACGATACGCGATCGCTCTAGAAGGTATGTACGAATGCGCGCACCGACGATTTCCGGTTTCCCGTCAAAAAGAATCTAGAAGAAAAATATGAGACGCGTTGATATCCAAATGCATATGAAAGGATCCGTACCTGGATATACTTTCCAAAACGCGACGAATTGTCGTTACGTGTTGTTTTCGCATTTCCAAAGGACTCGAGAATCGGGTTCGTAGCCAGGATCTGCCGTTCTATCTCGCTTGATTCGTCTAGCGACAATTTTGTCCTGCCCTTGGCTCCAGAGCCAGGGGGATTTACCGAGGCAATATATCGCATAATGAATTTAGCCTGAAGAAGACTTGATATAGACACGGATCCAGCACTCGAAGACAACATACCGACTCAGTTTTACCTGCACCGCTGAGGGTATATGAGATAGAGAAAACAGAGCGAAAGAGGAAAGGGTACCTCTCGCCAGACACGATGATGGTTTGACCTATGCCGTCCTTTGCCATGGCAGTGTACGCGTCCTCGGCGATGGCAAAGAGGTGGGGCTCTAGTTCGCCCCTCTTACGAGCACTGTAAGCCTGGATAATCTCTGGACCATAAAGAGTGACGCGCTGGAAGGGATTGACAGCAATGAGGACGATGCCGCTGTAAGTGTATATGCTATGCTGGGCATAGCGATTGCGGATCGTGTGCAATACTGGGTGAAAGGTTAGAGCAACGAAAGCAAGGATGTGATAAGGAGAGGATTACCTGAAGGCTCGTTAAGGTGGGAAAGAGTAGCCAAGTCATCCGCCGTTTCTAGCAACGGAGGATTCCGCAGTGGAGGGAGACCTTCCTTGCCGTCTTTGATATCCTTTCCAGTTGTATTTATGACAATTTCCTAAGGAGAAGAGATGGGACAGTGACGATGGAGGGATAACGAAATCGAGGCGTACCTTGCCTCGTTCGTCGACGAAGACGAGTTTGATGGCGTCGTTATTGCCTTTCGTGACACTTGTGACCTCTGCGGATATCCAAGCCTGTTCTTTGTCCTCAAACCAGACTCTGGTCCCCTTGCTGTAAATATTTTCGGCCATTCAACAGGCCTGTATCGTCGTGGTCGTGGTGGAGAACGAGCCCTGCCCTCTGCTGGACAATGTTGTATGTAGCAACAGCTGGCGGAACGTGACGTGACTTCCGTGACATTATATTCTCACGGTCACGTGCTCTCATTGTTCAACACACTGAAACAGCTCGATCCTTAAGCTTGTCTTGTAGCCAACAATATTAATGTATCAATGTGTATCCTGTCCCATCGGACTGTGCTGGTCTGAAGGTCCACATTTCTTGCTTTGTTTTGTTTTTGTTTTGATACGTCCTCGGGCCGATACGCGTTGTTTGTCCGAGCCAAATAGGACCATGACCACAAAACGCGAGACGCTCCTCTTTACAATGTCATGTTCTCGCGACCTCCTTCATCGAGTACAGCGCTGTCCAACCACACCTTCGTCGCCCAGGTCCTCATTCTCGTCATCTTGCATCCACTGCCATGGAGCTTTCCGCCGTTTCTAACCAAAAGATCCATCCCTGAGCCCCGCTCGGGATGATTTCTAACCCTAAGTATTTTTAGGTCCGAGGGAGCACATCATGTTGTCTGTGTGGGTCACCTGCGACACGGTACGACGTCGCTGACAGGTGATATCCTTGACTTGCGCGTCGCAGGTGGTTCGCTCGTCCAATCTCTCCATTCTCTGTCATGAAGCCCTCTTCAAGTGTCCCAACACTTCTCCGGAACGCATCCATTTCGACTCAGAACGCGCACCTTCGTCCATGCACGAACATGTATCCCCTTTGTATCATCTCGGGATACCTTCCACGTCGGGTAGACGCGACGTACAGAAAGTGATCGCTTTCATTGTGTCCGGCCGACGTGTGACGAGGGCAAGATGATACCGGACGGGAGAGATACTATGCGGGACAGGGCGATTCGCGGTCTCGAACATGGATGCTAGAGATATGTCGCGGTTTTCTTTGGCGCGGCAGGGGAGCTGAGCAGAGCACACACAGACTGTGGACTGTAGTAACACTCTGTCACGCAATGTGGGCCACGTACAGAGCACTTTGCTCACACAGCCCATTCGTCGTACTCGCGTTCCTGCTTTGGCACGCACTGCCTTCATCTGTGTTGACCCACTTCGTTCAGGCCCACGCACGTGTTCCCCAAGACCCAAGTCATTGACTGTCCCCATGAGTCGTAGGTTGGCCCTCACGGGCTTGCCTACTTCTCTACCCTGGTGCTTTCAAGTCTTGGTTGCGCGCCATGGGCTATGCCGAGCTCTTGCTGGTCTTTTTGGGACCCAACAGAGTCTTGGTATCGGAGCCCTCAAACGTCGATGTACGTAGCGAACTCGACATGGTTTCAAGGTGGCTTGCGACGTGGAGGATCAGTTTGGATTGCATGTGGCTGTCGAATGCGACACGCACAGGAAGCGCTCTCGTTACATCTATTTGGTTCGGGATACTTACCATTATCAGTCTTCACAGACGCGGCTCTCCCACCCCCATTACGCTTCTTCCTAGCCACGTATACTGTTTGCTTGGTTCCGGTGCGTTCCATTGTTTTGTAACCGGTCTGCGTTGTCGCCTCCATTACGGGCAAGTGATGTTTCAAGGATATCGTGCTCCGAAATACGGCCAAGACCTGTCTTCGATGGTTGCGAACTACTTCTTAGCTTTGCTTTCGACTCCCTGGCCTGCTTGCTGGTCAACGTGGAATCTGCTGCTCTGTACGGCGAATGCCGCTGTATGTCGTGCCATCTTGCCAGGCTGGCTCACCTACGTCTACATTCGGGAACCAGCACAAACGTCTTTGAGGAATCTTTTCCTCGCTGAAATTGCCTCTTCCGCGGGAGGAGCAATAGAGATTCGTTCTCGAGGACAGCAGGATCAGAGTTTCTTTGAGATGAATGTGTGGACACCTGAATCATGTGACCACGCACAGAGGGGCGGGTAATGATGGCATTGACTATAGATTCATGGCAGATCATGGATGCGTTGGACTTGGGTCGTGGGCACGCACAGAAATGCAACACAGAAGTAGCCAGTACTTTCGGATCCAGCGAGCTGATACGGAAGCACAGTTCTTTGTATCACTGGCCTGGATGAGGTGAAGGTCGCAGATTCCGGTGGCAAGGCACACGGTTACGCACCCGGTGGGCGATGACCGGAGCAAGTGGACGTGTGCACCCCCAATCATGCGCGGTGCGCATGTGGGGAGTGGGCTTGGAGTGGGGGGAAGGATGAATCCTTGGAGACTGGGGGGGCCCGGTCTTGCGATCATCCTAGAGGATGATTGTGACCACTGGAATGGCTGAGAATGGGGGATTGGTGAGGCGCTGAACTGCCCGTGACCCAAGCGATAATCCTACTAATTTTTTGAGCATGTCGTCCTTGGGACGAATATTCGATGTATAATGTACCGTACCGTACCTCGAGGAATGTTGACATGTGTTTATGACTACTGTCAAGTTACTGAGAACACCCAAGTTGGTAGCGCTAAGACCTGTGATGCTGACACATTTAAGTTACCAGTGACTAGGCTGATCCTTGGACGTATACGCTCTAGCCGACGACGACGGCCATGGATACCTTTTTTAACAGGAAGAAGCAACGGCCGCGAAACTCGTCTGTTTCAGCCCAGGACTTGGCTGACTCGGTTCCATACGACAAGCTGCCCTCCCTGAACCGCTCTCCTCTTGCAGTCGGCACTGTCTCTCAGGGCCTGCGTGGTGGCCCTAGTACTTCTGTCATTTCCGCACCCCTCACAAATCCTACTCTCACCGCCAACGGGACAGATCTCAACCTAAACTACCAGAGTCTGCACCGAGCAAGGCTCGAGCGAGATAAAGGCATTGCCGCACCCTCCCCAGCCAGACCAGATTCATCTTTCAGCACTGCGGACTCGTCCACACTCTACAATGAGTCTGTCGCCTCCATCCCAGCGAAACGTCCAAAGACACCAACCTCACACAAACTCCGTAAGAGCGAAGCCTCCACATCTTCCGGTCGCAAGAGTCCTTCAGGCTCCGAGTTCGGCTCTACCCCCATCCCATCCTCTCCTAGTGTCGCGAGCACCGTGCTGCGTGCCCTCCACGCACAAGACAACCCATCCTCTCGTTTCTCCAGTTCCACAGCTCACTTCGATAGCCACTCTACACATCTTTCCCACATCTTCCACAAGCCCCACACCGACGAGTTTTACTTTCCTCGCCCAGACAAGGATGAGGAAATAGAAGCCCTTTTCACCCGTGTCGCTCAGCAGCGCGAGCTGACAAACGTGGAAAGCTTTTCTATCCATCAGAAATGGAACATAGTCCATGCTGCGGAACAGATACGATGGCAAGAGGATCGAAATAGAAGCGAGCAGGCTCGCAAGCAAGGCGATGCAGGACAAACTACCCTATCTGGTGAAGGCTCTCCGGAGTGGTATATACGCAAGTTTTTGGATGGAACGATTACCGCCAAGCAAGTTTCCAGCGTTTGGGTCTCGCTACGGGGGCATGAAACTAGGTAGGATGGACGTCACAGCATGCTTGGATACCACTCACCTCTTTTAGTTGGCTCGATACTTTCATCGATCTGAGAGGTACAGCGGTATTGGCGCAAACCATCGCTCAGATTAGTCGCAAGCCCAAAAGGTTAGACCATTCTTCTCTAGGACTTGGATAATTCACCCACCCTTCTCCAGGAATCTGACCGATACACAAGTAGAGCACGAGATCGCCAAATGTTTAAAAGTCATCTTCAACAGTACTGTAAGTGAATATGGCTTTCGTATCCCACCCGTCTCATCTCCTACAGTTACGTGTCCGGGAAGCCATGAAGATCCCTAATATCGTCACTCAAATAGCATCTGCGCTCAATTCTCCGCACCTCCCCACCCGTCGGACAATCATAGAGGTGTTGCTGTCTATCGTTTATTGTAGCAGGGATTCCCTGGATCTTGTCTTCCACGGTTTGGCCACTCTCAGTCAGGCTAACGGCGATTCAACTGGATGTTATGACTACTGGTTCCAGTCGCTCGAGAGTGTTCTCAGATCGAGGGGTATAATGGGTAGCCTCGTTGGTGCCAGTGACGAATTCAAGCGTATAGGCGGAGACGGCGGGATGTTGGTCGATTACGCTGTGAGGTTATCTTCCCTTTCAGTCTTCCCTCCTGTTATTCATAGGCTGGTCTGCAGCTCATCAACATCGGCCTCATAGTTCACATCTTGGATGTCATAGATGACCTCGATGTTCGCATACACCATCGTATCCTCATGGATTCTGCGGGCCTTCCACGCATCATCGCCCTTTGTCGCGAGCTCATTATTCCTGCTATGGACAAACAACTCGACGTGCTCGCAACTATTCTCGAAGAAGACGAGCAACGCCTGAGAGAACGCCAAGAGACCGCCGTGATGGCCAGCTTTTCCAATCCAGAGGATATTTGGAATGCGCTATGTGCACGAATGGAGGGTTCAAGTGCAAAAGATTACTTCCTCTCTATGATGCGACATCTATTATTGATCAGGGAGGAGGGTCCACAACTTGCCTACCATTATCGGCTCCTGGATTCGGTGGTCTCGGATATTGTCATGGACGGAAAACTGGCCACAGCAGAACACAGAATTGGGCATTCAGTGCAACGACTGATTGCTCAGTGGAACGAATCTGATAGGCTCCAAGTGGCAGAGGCCGAAGCTGCAGAAACTCGTGCTCTGGCTCTTCGTCTAAAACTCGAGAAAGAGGCACTTGAAGAAGAGATATCGCAAGGCCACGATGGACTCGTTGGCCAACTGAAAGACAAGGTATCTCATCTGGAACAGAAACTTGCCACCGCCCGGGAAACGACTTCTCGACTCCAAACTCAACTGGAAGTGCAAAAGGCTGGGTATGAAGAGCAGATTGCGCAGCTCGAGGCACAGATCATGGAATTGTTTAGGATGTTGAAGGAAGTCGGGAAGGGAATGGATAAGATCATTGAATCCAACACCGGGGCCATGGACCGGAAGACACTCATTGACTCGCTAAACAGACATCTAGAACGGACGAAGACAATTAATATCCTTGAGGGTAAAGGTCGGAGGAGGAAGAACGCAGGTGATGGAGAAGATGACGAGAGTGAAGGGTCGGATCAAGACTCACGAGACGCGACACCCAGAAGGACTGACATGAAGAAAGATAATTCTGTTCGCGGTCGACCCAACGGTACGACAAAATCTGCTGGAATGTCAACAGCCCAAGGTGGTCGCGATTCCCAGTTTATGGACGCAGACGAAGCAGACGTACGTGAGCAGATTCAATATCAACTCGCAGCTGGCGTCAAAATTGTACGTTTGCACATAAGGGGGCTTGCAACACTAGCTCACGACTTGAACAGCTCTCTCCAGAAGGTGGACATATGGCGAGTCCTCGTAGTATTCGAGGCTCTCCAAGGCGGACGAACCGACCCGTTGCTAGCGAAGACACCCCTTCCTTATCTCGGATGAATCGCTCTAACAACCTTGCTGTCCCACGTCCTGATGATTCCCTCGATCATGGTGATCATGATTCTTTACGGGGCGATGATCATGAAGTTGAGAGTGAATTTGGACAATCAACTCACAGTGGGTCTAGTGCACTCACTGATGACACTCATCCTACGTCTGTCAGCTCGGGTAGCAGTTCTACAGACAGTTCACGTTCTCCTCAACCACAATCGTTCTCGGAACAACTTGCCAAACGACTCCACGCACATGGGCGCGCCCCATCAATGCCAAACGGCAATTCCACACCACCACTTCCGACGCTCACTGAGGAGTCGGACCCGACAGACCTTTCACCGCCACCACCTCCGCCGCCACCTCCGCCGCCCCCTCTGCCAGGAACACTACCGCCCCTTCCGTCTAAAGACGATACTCATGATGACGAGAGTCCGCCACCCCCGCCTCCCGCCCCTCCACCGCCACCCGTTGGTTTCTTCGGAAACCCATCTTCAAATGCCCCATTACCGCCCCCTCCTCCGCCCCCACCGCCCCCTCCTTCGATGAAAGGAGTCGCTTCTGCTTCAAGTTCCGCCCCCAGTTCCGCTCGCGCGTCCATGCTCCTGGGCGCCAACCTCTCTGTCATGCTTTCTGCCCGCAAAGATATGCCATATACACCTGGTATTAAGATGAAGCAGCTTCAATGGGACAAGCTCCCTCATCAACAAGTTGGCAAGACACACTGGAGCGACGAGGATACTCAAAAGGAACAGGAAATGTTGAAGAAGCTACAAAATGATGGAGTGTGGTCGGAGATGGAGGAAGACTTCAAGGCGAAACAGTTGATGATTAACCTACTGGGTGGGTGGACTTTTTTTGGCACTAAAGCTAAGGCTACCTTGAGGCGGAACCTTTGTACCTGACCTTCCTGATATTTCTTAACAGCTCGACAGAAGCAAGCTGAGTTGAGGAGCGTTCTTGATCCACAGACCAAAAAACGTGTCGGTGCGTATATCAGTGGGCGTCGCGAAAAGCGCGGTCTTCTTATACACGTGTAGAAATCCTCATCCAGCGTGTTAAGAAACTGGCACCAGAAGAGATTGCGCATCGAATCCAACAGTTTGACCAGGGAACCTGTACCGAAGTCTTCCTCAGTGAGCTGAAGGGCGTCCTACCGACTCCGGAGCAGGTAAGACTCCCGGTGCCAAGCTATAGTCCTTATAATTTTTTGTCAGGTTGGCAGGCTCAATATACATCGGAATGCCGACCCTGAGGTGCTCGCTGGTTTGCACTCGTCAGACCGCCTCATGGTGAAGCTCATCCAAATCGACCGACTTGGTCCTCGCATCGAGAGCATGCTTTACAAATGCAAATTCGACGAGCAATGGTTACTTCTCGATGAGGTGAAAGCTTATCAATGTTCCCCGTCACACTGCTGAGCATGCTTGCAGGGTGCTAGAAAAGTTAGTCGGGCTAGTGATGCATTGCTACATGCCAGACAGTTCAAAGAAGTGCTCAATGTAAGTTGCACCCTCGTCAGTAAGGTCTGTTGTTGACGATACTATAGCTCATCCTCATGGTCGGTAACTATATGAATGGTACTGGCATCAAGGGTGGTGCGTTCGGTTTCCGTGTTAGCAGCATTAACAGGGTTTGTGCTAATCCAATTTGCTACCATTTATCGTGCTCATGCCTCTGCGCAGCTTGTGGATACGAAGTCCGTCAATAACACTACTCTCTTGCATTTCCTCGAAAGGACCATTCACAAACATTTCCCCCATATGGAGGAGTTCCTTGAAGAGCTGAATAAACCCGCAGAAGCCTACAGAGGTTTGTGTTGTACATTTCTTTATCTTGCCCAAGTACCTAACATCTTGCATAGTCAACATCCAGGACGTTAAAAGAGACCTCATCGTTCTTCGAGACGGTCTGAAGCGCATACGACAAGAATTAAACGACCATTACATCGACATGGTTCGAAACGACGGCTTTAGTCGGCAGATGTGGCAGTTTATTGGCAAGGCCACTGCGAAGCTGGAGGACCTTATTGATGATGTCAATCATGCGGAAACCACCTTCGCCGATGTTGTTGCGTACTATGGCGAAGAGGACCAAAGCTTGACGTCAACAGAATTCTTTGCGATATTCAAGACATTCGTCACATCGTACAGAGTAAGCTGCCATAGATCACGACGGCGACGCACGGATCGTTGACGCTGCCTTGCCTTTTCAGAAATGTATGACGGACAATCAAACGGCAGCCGAAGAAAAGTTTGCGATGGAGAAACGCAAGCAGGCCATGGCAGAATCAAGGCTACAGAGACAGATTGCCCAAGAACAGTCCATTCCGCGAGAGGAAGAGGCCGTGTTGGACAACTTACTAGAAAAGTTGCGCAACGGGGATGCGACTGCGCGCAAGACGCGTCGGGCTTGGCCGAGCAGACCAGAAGGCACACCTCTTGTCTCACTCATTACCGACAGTACTGCCGACACTGCCAACCTTGCGCAAAATATGTTAGCCGCACTTAAAACTGGTGGCTTTAGTCTCGTAGCTTCACCTTCGTCACCAACATCCACGGCACCACGACGGAGGACGAGAAAACGATTGATGAGCGAGGCTGGAGACTCGCAATCTGAGGTGGCATCACCTGTAGTTGGATTACCTGACCTCCCCACAGTATCGGAATTTGGGCTCGAATCAGAGTCGACTATGGACTTGACATGACATTATTGCTCTTATTAGCCGGACGTGTTTCTATCTGTATTGTATCTGCTTGCATTAGTTTTGCCTCATCTATATCCTTTTGCCGTACGGCGGGCATATCAAACTCTGACATTGGAATGCAAAGAGAAGGGTGTTGCACGTTCAAGTTGTACTCCTTCGACTGTCTTCTTCACCCCCTACGATATGTTGTCTTTCAAGTTATTAGGCCTCGCCGTAGCCCTTTGCAGCCTTACACCCATTGTGCCAGCGCAACCCAATAATACGACGATCCAAATCGAGGCTATTCAAGCCCATTTTAACCAATCCGGGCTCGTCCCGGTGGTCCTGCCAAAGTTCACCCCGACCGCTCTCCTCGCCGTCTCCTTCAAGGGTCTCGGCAAGATCACCATTGGTCAAGCTATATCGAAAGAGCGTGAGTGACTCGCCCGACTTCCCAGGACTCGACTGACCCGGTCTGTACACAGAGGCCGTGTACGAACCACAATTGTCACTGACGCCCGTCAACGCGTCCGCGCCGCTGCGAGGCAAGTACACCATCGTCATGTTCGACGCTGGCCCGCCCGGCTCGGACCAATCCCATGGTCAACGACGACATTGGCTTGTCAATGGCGCGACCATCCCTGGTGAGTCGATTGACTCGGTATAAGAGCGCAAATGCTGATCGTCGATGAAAAGCGTCTGCAAATGCGAACATGTCCACGGTCGGGGCTATGACGATCACGCAGTACATTTCGCCGAATCCGCCGGTGGGGGATGGACCACATAGGTGAGCCACTTGTTTTGCGGGGGGTAACAGGAAAGAAAATGACCCACGATACTCAGATATGTAGTCGTCGCGTTCGCTCAGCCGGCTGACTTCTTGGCCCCGGCTGAACTCTCGCAAGCGAATTCAGGCGGAGGTGTCTTCTCAGTTATGGGTTACGTTAGGGTGCGTTGCAATGTATTTTGACCAAACAAACTGAAACGGACGGCATACTCAGTCCACAAAGCTAGGCGCTATAGTCGCAGTGAGTAGCACGTACCTGTAATAAGAGGTCGAGCTGATATGGTCGTTGGTAGGCATCCTATTTCACATGTCAGCGAGGTTCCGCGACAGTTCCTCTTCCACCGACGAGTGCAGTGGTTTCTGAGACGCTTCCTGGGTGGAAGGGTGCAGTTCAACCAACCGGAGCAACGGCACAGAAAGCAAACTCAGGTCTCACCGCAACGCGGAACGGGTTGGCCCTATTCCTCGCCCCAGTAATGGGATTTTTAGCTTTGTGATGTGGTGAGATTTGTACAACACCAAGATGATACCAAGTCTGGATTTGCACGTCTTGCATAGTTGTTGAACGGTAGATATTATTCCTCGGAAGTGATGTAACATGCGAAGACAGAGGGGTAAACCAAAAAATCAACACGGGAGAAAAGCTATGTGAATAATTCGAGTGGATCCTAGCTCCCATAGCGCTCCCGAGCCTGCATTGCGATAAAAAGAGTAAGAATTTGCGGCACGACGTCGTCATCTCTGTCCCCTGAAGTCCCATCTCACTTACCGCATCCTGGGCCATGTGCACATAGCCTGAGTAACCTTCAGCATATTTTCCAAACTCTTTAGCCTTGCTAGCACCGAGGCCGACGCCCTGTGCATATATGGCTGTTTGGCTGTACAGCAAGTCAGCGAATTACGATAAGAAGGATTAGGGAGAAACGTTACATTGGGTCAACGCGACCATCGCCATCAGTACCCAATCCAGAGCCCTCTTTCCAGCCCATCATCTTCAGTAGCTTGTTGCCGACATTATTTTCATCCTTGCCTGGAGCTGGGGGAGCAGGAGGTGGAGAGGGTGGCGGAGGAGGTCCTTCAGTATATCGTTTCTTCTTTGAAGCTGCGCTTATATTTTCAGGTAACGGGATGTCTGGCTGGTTGTGCATAATCCGACGCTCGGAAGCACGATCGCGATACTTGGGCTGTTCAGCTTCAACTGCTTTGAAAGCAGAGGTTTTTCGCGCGCCTTCCGCTTTCTGGCGTGCGACGTCGCGTAAATTTGTATCCTTGAAGTTTTTCTGTTGCGTTGGAAAGGCGATGCAAGAAGCAAAATAGAAAAGAAAGAAGACAGCCGTTAGTCGCATTTGGTGAGCAAGTACGAAAAACGAAATGAAGAGGCGAGCCTTATGAAGATCCGATTCCTTATTGTGACGTTTGAGCTGGTCCATGTTTTTGAACTGTCTTGCGCAGAGTAGACATGTCATCGCATATGTGTCAGAGAATTCGAATTCAACTTCGACCGGCTCGGGAGTTGTTGCTGTCGATGGTCCGTTGGAGACTGCCGAGGACTGCGAAGTAGAAGCCTGAGAGATCGACGGACGAACACTAGTCGCCTCGGTGTTCGACACCTCGATTTGAATCCTAGGAACCGAAGCTGGACCTTCCTTGAGTTCTTCTTGAACTTGGTTCCATTTCTGGATGTTGTTGGCAGTCTGGACAGGAGGTAAACTGTCGTGACATTGGCGACATTCCAACTTAGCTCATACCTTTTTACTGGCGATCAGTGGTGCAACTTTTTTGGCTGCGGTAGCTGCTATCGGCGTAAGTGGATGAGAACCAAAGTGTATTGAAAGACCGGAAACCTTTGTCATCTTCAGCTACAGGTTCTGACTCCATTTCTTCATCACCAGGGTCGAATTCTTCGGCAGAAAATCCTAGGGGTAGCGAAACAGGTGCCTTCGGTCCCAAGAGTGATACCAAAGGTTTACTACCGGTTGTCCCTGTCTTGAAATTGAGCGTAACCGGTTTGTCAGAGAGAGGCAATGCGGATGGTGCCGGTGGTTTCTTCGATGCATCATCTAGAATATGTTAAACCATCATGAAGTACATACGACGCCGTAGACGTACCTTTTGTCTTCTTCTTCTTCTCCTTTTCTTTGGGAGCACCCGCTGCCGCCGGGGCTTGAGTTGCGGCCGATTCGTCTACCTTGAACTCCAAGACAGCAGCGGCCGCTGACTCATCCCAGTACTTGACAAAAGTGTTTTCGACACCACCAAGGTTGAGAGACGACGGAATAGCAGTCTCGTCACGAAGCATATAATCTGAGACTGGTTGAAAAGAATACGGATGTGCAAACGAGGCCGCGACAGGTTTGTCAGAAATACGAAAGCCAGAGGGATGGATCTGTGGTGACATGGTGTTTGCCAGAACTGTGGATGCGGCCTGGGGCGCATTAGTATGATGATGGAGGGATCATAGCAGCATGATGAATACCTGGATATCCACAAACTCGACGAAGGTAAACTGGAAACTAGCCAAGGTCACTTTGTCCTTGATGAGTATGATTCGCTTCATGCCCTTGTGACCCTCCTTCCCTGGTCCGGCAGAACCCATCATCGCTTGCGCGATGGCTTGAGGGCCGGAGAGAGGATCCAGTCCCCGGAAGAGCAACACAGCGGCGGGTGCGTTGCCAATGTCACGGGTCCCATCGTTGGCGTTTTGCCGACGGCCTTTGTCGTGAGGTAATGCGCTCTGCGAATAATCAATCTTCACTCTGCGACCATTGTGTGGAGTGCCCATCTCAAGGGCTTTGTAGAAAGCAGTTTTGACGGAAGCGCCATGCGATGCTGGTGGTGGAACTTGGATGAACGGAAATAGAGGGTCGACAAATGCACGAGCGTGTTCCACACTCGCGAACTGAGCGAAGCCGAAGCCCTTGGAAATACCTTCAAAAGTCCAATAGTCACACACGTCAATGCGCTATTCGGTATACAATATGAATGGGCAAGTGCCTGATGATCTGTCTCTTATGATGGTGACGGTCTCGATGTTGCAACCGTTGCCAGAGAGGTAAGCCTGCAGCTAAAGTATGAAAATAGATTCAGCTTTGTATCGAAGGACATGTAAAGTGTATCGACAAACATCCGCCTCGGAGAAATCGGGGTCTAAACCCAGGAAAATGACATGCGAACTGGGTTCGCTCGGGACCAGGCGCTTCTTATTAAAGCCGCCCTTGCCATGTCGGTCGTCATTGGCGTAGTCGGGTGCTGAGTCATTATGTCTGCTGGGATTGGGCTGGCCGTAATTGGATTCATAAGCGGATTCGTCGTAAGACTGTGCGTCGTATCCCTGTGATGAATATGAACTAGAGAAAGGAGGAGAAATGGCAGAATACAAACCCCGTTGTTGTGTTTTCTGCGTTTACCGTCGCCATAATAGTCGTCTTCTCGACCTCGTACATTTCCCCTACCGTCCGCAGGCCAATAGCCTTGGTCAGGCCAGTAGTCTTTGCCCTTGTCCCAGTCACGGTTGTAGGCCATCGTTGTCAAGAGGTGAGATGATGGTGGTGAGAGCAGAGTTTGGTTGGCGGCAAAGCTACAGCCATAATCCAGTTCGACCAAACATGACATAACAACGCACTTGAAACTTGACTACTACTTGGACTGTTGGACATGGCCGCTGCGAGTATGTCCGTGCACGTTCCGCGTGTCGTCCACAACACTGACGGATATATAACCACCCTCCAGGCTACCTCAAGGTGCGCTCAATCTCCGTTCGTTCTCATTTGCATCTCATAGACCCGGTTATTTCCAGGTTGATCCCGCTATAGAGCGATGGAATCGTATGGTGCGTAGTTCTAACGCATATAGCAAACAGGGACTGTACTCAGACAATCATATAGCGCGAAGACGCGTACAAGCACTTTAGATTCACTCGCCGCACTACTTTGATCTCGCTGACCGGCTTCGTGTTCGTTCCCGGAGCAATCTACTACCTTGCATCACAAACACATGTAAGGACTACAGTATTTATCGACGTCTCGTGGCTCACTATCGTTGGTGTCATAGCTCAAGTACAAGTGGACGGGTAAGCGGAGGGGCGAGTCCCTCACTCAGCAGTGAGGCCCAGTGAGAACTGGTTATGATTGGATAGGGCGGGATATGCCCGCTTAACTGCCGTAGTCCGGGTTATGATATTCATGTCGTAGCACATCACAAGTAATCGCATTGCATCGTTCA
>JBBPOE010000387.1:0-26267 GCA_038091295.1 Tylopilus felleus | reverse complement strand
AGAGACGCAGAAAAACCCGATAAAGACATCGAGGAAACAAGGCGAAACAAATAAAAACAAATACAAGTACGGATTCTTGCAAACGCCCGCAAAAAAGAGACGCAATCAACCCACTGAAACCCTCTACCTCTACTACCGTATCGGGAATAAGCCCCAGTTGCCGCCGGCTGTCCACCCACGTGACCGTGTCGTGGGAATGGGTGTGCGGGAGCGTGCCGTGCCGAGACCGTGATTGTTTGATCGATCGAGCCCACCGTCTCTCCTGAGCGTTTGTTTTTCTCTCTTTCACTCCATCAAAACTCAACGTACGCGAGGGAGCCGCGCCGGAGCGTCGAGACCCGCGACCGTGATCGTCTCTCCTGAGCACTCGATGGGTTCGTTTATCCCTCTTCTCCATCAAAACTCAAGCAATTTGTTTGCGGTACGTCGACCATGCCAATTCGGACCCCCCAAAAATGATTGACGGTTGTCGAGAGGCATTTACACGGTTCGCGGTTCTCTGCGACTCGGAGCCCTGCTGATCGGTGGTCGTGCTCGAGTGTGCCGTGCCAGAGCGTGAGGCCGTGTTTGATCGATTGATGGTGACTGTCTCTCTCTCTCACCGTCAACTCATCCTTTTTTGGCGGCGCATCGTCCGTTCTGGTTGGCAATCGAAGACTCGGAATGATTGATGCTCATTGGACCCTGTTCCACTTCACATAGTGTACCAAAAATTATTGCTGTAGGTTATGATATGTTCTTCCCCTCTGTAATGTCTGAACGTCTTGCTCGAGCATGCCTTCTCTCCTGAGCCTGATGTAGAGTGTCGTCATCGATCATCAACACCCTCGACTGTTCTGTGCTTGACCTGCACATCGACCCTTTCTGCCATGGGCAGCTGTACACCGCCCTGTCTCAACTCGGAGTGCGCGTACCACCAGATACTGTAGCACTGTTTTCAGCCTGAGAATCAAACGAGTGTTCGACTGCAAGCATTTTGCCCTGTGTATCTCACGTCCGAAGGGAGCAACACGCTTGTAATAAGTATCAATGAGACCGACATATGGGTCGGCACGGAGCGACAGAGCACATCGCACTGCCACTCGTAGACACCTAGTAAGATGCGAGACATTAGAAACGCGGCGTTCCTAGACGAGACCTTTTTTTTCTGGAGGAAAGATGGCCTAGCTGGAAGAGGCCGCAGCTGGCAACCAGTATTGATATGCCGTACTCTGCGGCCTACTGGATCCAAGCAAGAGACGACCACCTTCAAGTGGAGGGCATCGGAAACCAACCGGCGAGGTCTCTAGTTTGGAACCGCGATGCGCGTGTTCCGGGCTGTCGCTTGTATATAGAAAGAACCACTGGCAGCCTGTTCGAAGTCAAGTCTCACAGTTCCAACCCGTGGGACGGCGGGGAGATGGGAAAACCCACACACTGGCACTGCCTCGACTTTTCACCTGGAGTCCGAACGCCGTGGTTGCGGTACCACGTTAGGGGAAATGACCGCCCCGACGGTCTCATACCCCCGTGTTCGCATCACTAAAACATCTCGCAATGAAGAGCTCGATTCCTCGTATACAGTTAGCCTGATTGTAATACACATCGTTTCCAAACAATCGCGAGTTCAAAAACATACAATCATCCCTCTGTAGCATCATGTCCTTCAGGATCTCAAATGACATCATAGCGCAACGCCGTTGAAAAGGGACTCACAATACAATGTCTCACGACCTGCGCAAACCAGGCATCTTTCAATCAGGAAGAACCCATCGAACCACTTTTCCTGACGAATCCCCGACCCAGAGCGTGTCCCTGTACGAGACAAAGGTACGCGTCAGCTGAAAGACGCAGGTAAGGAATCCCACCAACCCGATAAAGTTGAGGCATGTGATGGATGCAGAGATATTCTTCTCAGTCTCCAAGTCACGGACCTTCAGGAAGCCCCACTGCGCACGAGCGCCCTTGGGAGTGTCTTCCGCATTCCAGGTATAGAGCGCAACGGTACCATCTGCATGACCGACTGCGAGGATGCCCAGATGAGAGTAATCCCGTTCGTGAAAGGCGATGGACGTCACGCAAGGCAACCGTGCGCGAGGCACGCTCGATGTAAGATCTAATCTCGCAATCGGCCGTGCGTTGATGGTATGCAACCACAAAGAATGGGCAGAACATGTCGCGACGTAACCCTGGTCTCGATTGTCAGATCGGTGAATGATTCCAATTATTCGGGCATTACCGTAGATTCGTTGATCGCGACGAGATGCACAGCTGCATCTTCCATCGAAGTATTGCCACCCGCATGCCAAATTGATCGGACGTATAGACCTCTGTTGAGATCCCAGAGAATAGCGCTCCCATCCACGCTGCCACTGATTACAACCGACCAAGCCCTGGATACGTGAAGAGAAATTACGGGAGCGCTATGTTTGCGCAGGAGATGGACGAGCGTTAGCGAGGGATCTTGTCCTTTGTGCGCCTTGGTCGTCGTCGAAGCCACGAATGGCGAGGTTGAGGGAGGAGCATGAGATAGACGCCAAATCCGTACCAAGGAATCGTCCGATCCAGTTACAAGGGTGTCTCGATCCGCGAATGCAGCACAGGTGGGAGAAGTAGCTTCGATCGTTTGTGAGATCTGAAAATAACACAATCCGTCGTTTGTTATACAGGAGTTCGAGCAACACTTACTACGCCGTGATGAAGCACCCGGAGAGTGCCATCTTTTCCCCATTGTACTTCTTCATCAGATCGCGATGGGGGAGACAGCAAACCCTCGGGCATAGGGATCACTTTGCCACTGTCATCCTTCACCATCCATGCCACAGGCCCATCCAGTAGCACTGTAAATCCTTGAGCACGTGACAATACAACGAACCAAGTTCCTCGCCGTACCTTTTAGCGGTCGAGGGTCCCTGGTCAATGCCAAGGCATCCTCCGGTACTCCTCTGGAGGCTCGTACCGGGAGACTAAGAATACCTTGTAAATTCCTCGGAGGATGAGGTGAAGAAAAAAGCTTTCTCGGCGTCTGTCCAACTATTCATGGGATTAGCTCACACAGAAACAGGCAGAAGCGACATAGTCACAGTTGTGTATAATCCCGATCGTCGCTTCTCGTTCGAGAGGGTCCGTGATCTTGTCCAAATCTGTGTCATATGTGAGGAACAGCCATCGCTGAAGTTTGGGGACTAGGTCACCTATGGCTCCTTCGTAGCTGAGTGGATGAAATACGTTCAAAGATTCAATATCATGTTGCTTGCATCCCCATATAAGATCTATCCACGCTGGGAGATTCTCGCTCACAAAGCGACTCTCCAAGGCCTTCAAAGGGACGAATATAAGCGAAGAGGAAGATAATACGCGATACTCACTTGACGATGCATGTGTATGAACAACAGGGAATCTCCCTTGGCCCACGGGGGCAATTTCACGTTATGAATTCTTTCACCCGTGCTTGTTAAGCAACCGAAGTCAATGCTAGACAGGTTCTCGAGGAATCTAACCGATGGCATGAGACAAGAACTAGTTCTCTGCTTGGGCCAAACTCACTCTGGACACGTAAAGAATTCGGGAATGAGCTCTCTCACGTCTCCTCTCACGTCTTGTGAGGCAGACAGATATGCCCGTTCAATGTCGCTGTGCACGGTAATAGGCATCGCATACAAGACGAGTCCATCCAACTCACCTGAACAATCTATCCGGAAGATCCCAATCCCCACCCTACGAGAAAAAATGAATTCAGTAGGTTCAGTGTCAGCGCAGAGACATACCTGTAGGGTCTTGAACATGCTCGTATACGGCGCCATGCGGATCAAAAAGTGACAAACAATCATCGACCTGTGAAACACGCGTCACTCGCCAAAGGCAAAGTCGGGATGAAAACCGAGCCATACGAGCTGAAATGTGTACCGTAGTGAAACGGTTTCTCCTCGACGCTTTCCAAGTTTTCATAACGAATGCGAGCGATCCCACAACGCTCTGGCGTCAGAGCGCCCATTGGCTTCGACAGACTATATAAACCAAAGCATGTTACCACTTGGAATGAATGATACAAGAGATGACCTACTCCCTGAACGAATCAGGCGACGACAGATCCAAGATATCCGAGGTATAATCCTGTAAAACCCAGGCTTTCTCTCATAGTCAGACGAATACCAGCGTGCATCAGCAAGGAAACGCACGAAAGACCGGATACTGCGTTGCATCACTCGGCGTCCGTCCCGAGAGCTGGTTCAAGATACTCAGATATGTGTACTGACAGACCATGAAGTCAGGCATGACCCACACAGGACAAAGTGCGGTCCACCTACATTGCTGATCTCTCGGTTCTGCCACTGTCGTTGAGCCGTCGCCAACGCCTTGTCGTGAGCGCTCAGCGACGCTCTCCTATTGCCCTTGGGCATGGCTATGCTCATCTCTCGTAATACCAGCTCGAGCGTCGACACGTGCTCTTGGGTCGAATGCCGCGTTATGATGGCTTGTAGCCTCTGTGAAACGTCATGTCGATGGGCACCGTCAAGAAAGACGGCGAGCAGCGTTCGACTGTCCTTGAAGAAAATTTCCAGACTGCCCCTCGGTTTAGCCAACGTCCGGAACAAAACGCACTTGGGGTATCGCAACACTCACGCGACGTCTCTAAACAGAAACGATTTGTTCGAAAACCCTGCAATCTGCTCGAGCGACCTATGCTTCCCTGTCAGCATGGTACTCGTGCAACCCTGCCAACTCCCAACTCACCACCGCCGCGCCCTCTGGGGATTTCGCAAGTGGGGCGTACTCCCGGCAACGAAAAACATCCCTTTTGGCGCATCGACAGCATCGATCAGTTCGCCTACATCGTTTTCGATCAGTCCATCCAACATGTAAAGGTGAATATGCCCGAAAATGAGTAACCCAGCTGGGAAAGAAGAAAAAAATATCAGAGACGAACGCTCTAACGAAAAAAAAAAGAATATCCATACGATAGGAATCCACCCCTGATATGCGGCATATGGTGCTGACAGCCTCGATGACGTCGCCAGGTTCTAGTTCATGTCTGACCCTACGATGCTTGTCCTCCGCCATCTCGTCCGCCAGCGCGTTGCCATTGAATGCCTCCGCGTCGTCCTTGATCGAACTGTCCATCTGCAAGGTGGACGAAGCTTCGGTGTCTCTCTCGTCATTCGTCATACTGTTCGTCTCTGCCTGATGCACCTGACCCGGTGACTCGGTGAACGGTTCCAACTTGTTCCTGAGCATCGCTGAGCAAAAAAGGGACGAAAAACCAAGGGACACGGCTCACCGCGTCCGATGTGGGCCCTCCGTCTCGTCCAGTCTCCATGTCCGTGGAGGCGCTACATGACACCAAAGGTCGCGTTCCGAACACCCTCCCAAAACACCTTCGCTAATCGCCGCGATACGCCGGCGCCGCTCACGCCTGTAAACCACGGTCAGTCGCGCGCTCGCAACAGACCAACGTCGCCTTACATGTCGATACACGTTTTCCGATAGCGTTCCCGCTCAGAGACAACGATCGTGCTCTTCCATTCTTCCAGACGAGCGCTCGTCTTTCGCAGTGCTTCTTCTTGAACAGACGCAAGCCTGCTGGACGTGGACGTGGTACCCGGGTTCGTCGGCTGAGACCCAGGCTTGATAATCTCCAGCATCTGAATTGTACCCGTGTCAGAGTATGCTTCGAATAGAACATCTGACAACGGGTTACCTGCTGCTTCTGGGCGGGTGACACGTGGTTCCCCATCGCTACCAAAGAACCAAGGTGTATCAGTTGTGTGGATACCTTTGGATCATCGTGCCCAGGTGAAGACGAGAGACACTCGATGAGTATCCCGGTCGAGCTCTGAGATCTAAACAATTGACGAAACGACGAATGCGAACTGTGCAAATCGATCAAGTCGCCAAGGATTCGCTCGACGACGAGCTTCGACGGTCCTGAGTCAAAACGATGTCGGTGATTTTCGCCAAGAGGAGGAAAACGACAAACCTTGGACTTGGGTGTCCGAATATACAGATAAACCTTGACGGAGTGCGAGCAGAACGACAGGGAGCATCTGGGGACACTTGACAGCCTTTGAAGCAGTCTCACCCCCTCGCGCCGGCTGTAACAACAATTCGAAAGCAGCCTCGTGGATTGCATCGTTCCATATAGGTGGCAACACCTTCTTCAACACAAGCCAACCGCTCGCGAGTTCGAATTTCTTCCCAAAGGAAGTGGAGGTGCTCAAGCTGATACCGATGATCGCAATTATTTGACAGACGAGAGCGGGAGACGGTTCGGATCCCAGCCATAGCAATGCGATGCGTGTAACCGGTAGAGCTTCTGCAAACCTCATGTAATTGGTCGGGATTCGGAGGAGCGATACGACGGTGTCTAAAACGAGACGCGCTTTCTCGTTGTCGTTGTCGCCACCGATGAAGGAAGCCCGCGGGGAAGATAGCGAGACAGCATCTGCAAGGTCATCTCATCGATCGTGTCTCGATCCGCAGAGATGACGTTGCACATACCAGAAGTGGCGTTTGCAGCTATATACGACGCGACGGGTTTGATGGCGTCATTGGCAGAAAAATATGCTTGCATGACGACGCTCAGTGCATTGACGATATGAGGAACCGTCTCCAGAGGGTACCATGACGAGTGCATCGCAAACAACAATCTGCGCACGATGTTCAACTTGGATAAGCGAACCTTGGCATTAAATTTTCGATAACGGCTAGCACGCAAGAGAAACGCAAAATGTTCGAGATGTGCTCGCTGAATATCGGGGTTCGTCATGGACCACAGTTCAAAGTCGAGGGCAATAGCAACATATGCGATCGTGTTCGTGATGGTGGAGACGCTTGAATGGTAAACGGTTAGCCACGCAGACGTGGGTATAAAGCGCCTCTTACTCCGGAGACCGAAAGTTGAGCCCAAGGAACTCGAACAAGATCTCAAAGGTCGTCATATTGATGAGGCGACTTTTTTGGTACAGAATACTGGCAAGAACATCGTAACCAGCTATAGCAATCAGCGACGAACATTAACATGGAACGTCGTTCTCACCGATTCGTTCCATATCCTCTGAATTTTTCCAACAGTTACGAAGACTGTCACATAGGATGGCGATTGTCCGGGACAAGTCGTGCGACGTCTTTTACCATTTAACGCAACGTGCCGACAAACGACGCGCGAAAACACTCACCTCCGTCAGAGAAACCAAACAAAGCACCAACTGAGCACCGCCGATACTCCACAGCGAAAGATCTAGTGGTCGACACGGAATAGCAATCAGTGGTCCAGAAATGGTAATGTTGCTTGAGTCCTGTCTTTTTGAACGAGGGTGAATATCTAACGTTGGAAAGTTAGCGATGTCCCTGGTAACGAGCTTGCACAAAATCGAAGCCTCGTTAATAAGAACACCATGTCTGATGGCTTTCTTGAGCGGCGTTTCTCCAGACGCTGATCCAGAGCCAACCACGTGCATGTTTAATGAGGCAGATGCGTCATACGTGAAGAACCGTACAAGCGACCTGTCCTGGAAGTTTCCTTCATATCCGGGACCAAGGTGATGGATAAATCTGGGTAGTTCGTCATCTGACCCTTATCAGCAAAGAGAGGATACGAACAAAAGGGGGAAAAGGTCACCTAGTGGTGTAGAAAGAAGATATGTTGACACGATGCACCAACTCGAGGCTCTATCTGGTCTTTTGTCTCCCAATGAAAATTCTCCAACGAGGTTCTCATAAATCCTAGGATGGGTCCAGTCGAGGGTTTCACTGAGAACACCGTCTATAAACACACCTGGAGAAAATATCAAATCGGAAATAGTCCACAATACGGCTGGAACGTACGAACGGCAGCTTGAGATGGTCGATGCGGGTAGTATACGAGAGCAATATGAGTCCAGCGGGAGGTCTCTATTCGCGTCCTTGACAGAATTGCAAACTCCTTATGAGGACTCGTTCTTAGTGCGAGGGCGCCGTTGCTGCCTATGCTTAGCTCTATGACATTGCGTGAGCCGAAAGAGATGCTGAATATTTTGTGTGCCACGTTAGGCATGCGTTCGAACCACGCCCATAGCTATGGATGCCAGATACAGCCCGCAATTACGGCGAAAAGAAATCTCCTACACGTACCATGAACGTGAAGCCGGAGGGTGGAAGCGTAGTCAAGCCACCAAGCGACATCGTCACCGTAGACATGTCCTGGAAGGAAATGTGGGGTGGCCATTTCGACCTCAACCCGGTGCGAATGAGGTCGATGATCTCTGTATCCAACGATTTATCCTCTTTTACTGCGCACTGGAATAACCGTTGCGCGTCCTGAGTGGAAGCGCCCATTTCGAATAGCCACTTGATGATCTTGCACTGTAGCCGACGTTCTGCAGCGTGCGAACCGAGTTGGTCCACTGCGGACGAAGAAATGAAACTAGAAAACATGGGCGTCAAGACGCCTAGCATGCTCAAGACGGCAAGATTGTGATGGGACGACTGAGTCATGTGCTCCAAAATCTTGTACACAATGAGACGGAGGGATGCGTTCGTTGCAAGACAACCGAGCAAAAGCTCCCAGACGATCTTGAAGACACGAGGCAGATGAATGGTACCAAGGGACGGCACAAATTCCAAGAAATGGACGTCTAGTTCGTGGAGATCATGACAATAGGCTGGCAATGTGACGAACAGGTCTACCACTGCGAAGTCACGGACGGAGAGGGAAAGAAGACACCCGAGGGTCTTCTCGAAGGTGATAGGATGTTTGATGAGGGCATCACAAGCGTCGGACAGAGCTGCATAGCCAACATACTCCTGGAGCAGTTGAATGATGAGGGTGGTGCGATAGAAGGAATACTGGACGACTCACCTCAAAGAAGGTCAGGTTGATCGAGTGTCGATCCAAAGCCTTGGATGTGAGCATAAACGCAAACTGTATACAATCGAGTACTTGATGCGTTGATTGGGGGCTGGACAATGCAGACGACGTCGCTGGGAGTGTCGACAAGACGTGCATTAGAACAAGAAATCCGTCGGCTCCGCGAAATGCGTCCAATGCCTCAGAGTGCTCTCCGATGATAGCCAGAAGGGATTGCAAAACCTGTCAAACAGCGTAAATCCAACTGCGGATTAACTACGTGATATTAGTCTTTACCGTGATTCTCGAGTGGGTATCTTCCGTCAACTTTAACTCCTCCAGGAGAGCTTTTACCGGGGTTGCGAGAGTGTCTCCTTCGGTGGTCGCGACGAGTATAGGGGACTGAGCATCGTTCGGGGTGGACTGGTGTGTGTGATCCTGAAGATTCCGCAGAGGTGCTAGAAGCGACCTCAACATTTCGGATGTGCATCGACACTCAGTGGGTGTAGGCGTAGCGGAATGCTACACCGTGACTTCCTTCTTTGGACATTTTCCCTGGTCTTTCCCCTATTACATCTAAAAGTACTAAGGCGTCTGAGAACTACGAATCGAAAGAAACACGTCGCGCGACAGACGACGCTGTCAACCCCATCCATACTCGTACCCTCTTCTCATTTCGCATGGGAGGTTATATCGTGCGGACTTTTCCGAGGTCGGAGGGGAAAAAATAGTCTCTCGCAACTAAGTGGAAGTCTGAATCAACCAACTTGAAGGTGGTAATGTGGAGGCTTACAAATCTTGTGCGACGTTGGACCCCGTGGGCCCCGGCAGGCGTAGGATGAAAAGCCTGCGCCACCATCGAGAAATGTCCTCGTAACACAGAAAACAGCGGTATAGCACTGCTCCGAGAGAGATGCTGTCCGATAGTGATAAATCGGCGAAGATGATTGTGACGAACGTCTCACTCGTATGTACTTTCTCTATATAAGGACTTAAGACCACAGAAAATGGCGAGGCGTGGTGCTGCTTTTGACACCGACAGATCCTGTCCGATATGCTGTCCGATAGCGACGATGAACCGATGAACATTGAAAATGATCAAAACAAACGTCTCGATGAAGACGACCAATTCACCTGCGATTCGTATGTCCTTCATACCGTATTATGATTTGTGGGATTCAGTAGGAAACGTTGACCACGGTGGTGGTAAAGAGGTGTGCATGTATAAGGCTTGAAACTCCCACGCTCTCCTACTCTTGCTGGCAGGCTCGCCAGTCTGCCACCAACTGTCGACCATCTTCGGGCAAAGAAATCGAGTGCATTCGTATCCATCGCCATAGTAAACCATAGTTGGATGCTGGCGCTGCGTCCCCATACCCCACCGCCATCCAATGACCGACACCAACCGTCATTGACGATCTCTCGCAGCTCTGCACCCCACAGTGGCTCTGTAACTGAACCGTTTCCGAACCCCGATGGCCTGGAACAAACGGGACGAAGTTGGTAGCCTCCTCTCATGATAGCAAGTTCTTCCATCCCCTACGAGAGCACACTCACTGACACTAAACCAGAGTCCTCATGATGGCCAATCATTGTCTACATATACATGCATTTTCGGTCTCGCGTATACAACGAGAATTACTTGAGAAGCACGACCCTACGCCGGGACTCACAGACGACTGTATGCGCAATAGTATATTGTGACTAGCGCTTGACATGCTTTCTCAAATTCTACTTAGTCTAACACGCGCCGTCTGGTATCTCCCTCACTTCCTGTTCACATTGATAATGTCCACAAACTCGGGCTTCAACGATGCACCACCCACAAGGAACCCATCGACGTCTAGTTGGGTCGCTATCCAAATCAAAGCGCATTCAGGACATCTTAGAATTCTCAAGGACGGGAATACACGTACCGAGTTCCTTGCAGTTCGCTGCAGTGACAGAGCCCCCATAGATGACCCTGGTTGTTTCCGCCACGCTCTCGGACACCTTTGTCTTCAAGAATTGACGGATCTCGGCGTGCGCTTCTTGCGCCTGTGCCGCAGTAGCGACTTTGCCCGTGCCGATCGCCCACACCGGCTCGTACGCGATCACGATGTTGCTACAGTGTGGATATTGGGTTCGTGCTGGGGTTCGGGAACGTGGAGGAGAGGAACGTACCTCCAGTAATCCGCGTTCTGGAGGATGTCGACCACAGCCTGGAGCTGCGCGTTGACTACTTCTGTCGTCTTGCTGGCTTCTCTTTCCGTGAGTGTTTCTCCGACACAGAGGATGACTTTGAGGTGGGCATCCAGAGCTGCCTTGGTCTTGCTTCCGACCAACTCTGATGTTTCATGGAACACCGTACGGCGCTCCGAGTGTCCTAATCGTGTTCAAGGATGTCGTTGTAGTAGATCAAGGAGTTGGGTGGATGGAACGTACCGAGAATGACGTATGGGATGCCAGCGTCGACGAGCTGCGCGGGGCTAAGAAGACGTCAGTAAATACGCGAGAAAATCATAAATAACGTTGTCTTGACCTGATCTCGCCCGTGAAAGCGCCCGACGTCTTGTAGTAGCAATTTTGCGCGGAAAGTTGGATCTCCTTGCGTACAAGGCCCTTGAGGGGGATGAGGTACAGAGCAGGGGGTGCAATGACGACCTCTATCGCGATTGGTTGCGAGATGGTTCGTGGGTGGACGAGAACACGCACCGGTGGATAGATCCAGATCTGCCTGGTTCAGAATATCTATGATGTTTTTCTTCTGTTCCACCGAGGTGGGGTTCATCTTAAAATTGCCTCCAACGAAGAACCTGCGTGCCATCGTGTCCTGATTTCTGGATGGTGGTGGTGTCGGGAAGCGAGCGTCGATTGCGATTTCGATCTGATATGGACCGTGACCCTGCCTACTATCCATTTCGGTACTCATGTCGGACTCTTCCGGGTATGTTCACCACCGAAACTTCCGACGCGCACAGCACTTCACCCTCACACTTCAAACTGACATATTGCAGCAGGTGCGAAGTACAGAAAGTGCCTCTTCTGGCTCACTCGAGTACCCTCGATCATCGTCATCCATCCGATCAGATAACGCATATATCGGTTCAAGGTAAATATCGTTTCAAAGTATGCGGACCTCCAGGCTGCGGACGGTACTCCCGGCCGACGTGATTCCATCACACCAGCATTGCAGGCGTCGCAAGGTGCTCGGTACTAAGGAGACAAATCCGACCATGAGACAAGCATCCGTAGATTAATTCCACACAGCTCGGCAAGACTCGAAGGGAGATACTTAATCGTCTGTGAAAATGGCGGTATACCCACTTGTCACTCACTTGACTGCCCTTTAAGTCTTGCTAGCAGTAGACGACATGTATACTTCTCCACACTTGCACCCGTCCCACTTCCCGAAGTCTCTTCACTTTTCCATCTCGACTAACCATGCATCCGATATGCTAAAGGTTGGCTTGATAACAATGTTTGAAGGCATCCACGCCAATAGATAGACCGAGCTCATCAAATGCAGTATTTTCTCACCAGAGCATAAACCATATGCAAGCGTTCAGAGTAGGAGTTTGTGTTTTCAACATCATTGACAGGACAACGTCACTAGCGCAAAGAATAAGCGACATATGTAGAACACCCCTCGTATAACCAGGTCTGGTTTTGATAAACTATGCAGTCCTCACACACGCAATGCAGCTCGAAGATACATTGTTTACAACCATCCCGATCCATACTCAGATGATATCAATAGGGTTGCTGAAAGCTATCTCCTGATCCCACCTAGAAGGACATGACAATGTTAGCTGTCACGCGTTCGAAAGTCTCGAGGGTACGGAAAAACAAGTACGTACGTTGCAGCGAACCGATATGTTCTAGTGAGTAATGTTAATAAATAAGCCCTTGGATGTTCACAAGGAGGGCACTCATACCCAAAAGCGACGTGAGGAGGAATTGTAACCTCAACGGTTGGTGCGACGGTCACGCCATCTAAAACATGGTACAACCCTTGATTCCTTTCCAAGGAGAGATCCACTTTGGTAGGGTCGCCCTCGCTACTAGTGAATTTGATGGTTACGTGGCCTTCAGGACGGCTGAAACTGGGTTCTACCGACAACTTCAACGCAGAGACGTAGGATAGCCAGAGTGACAAAAGGGCAAGAGTACTATTGAATGGGCGAGGCGGTCAGTGTTATACGGACGAGTGGAGACAGGCAGAGGATACCTGAACTTGGCGAACATGTCGAGTAGAACGTAGTAGAGCGCTGGGATTCGAGGTGGTAGACGGCCTAAAAGTGGGAGGACCTGGCTTGCCTTTATATCCCCAAGTAGGATTTGCTTGTATGTATTTCTTTGCTACCCTTTGTCGCCTCGGGTAGAGCGTCTCAATCTGTGGAGCATTCGTAATGTCATGACATGAGACGAGAGGTATGAACACATATTTAGGAAAATGTGATGGTGGCACCGCATTATCTGCGATCCGATTTTCGCTTGCCAGCATCCGAATCAGGCAGAAATGCGTTGTTGAAATGTTCACGACATGCACGTGGGGCCAAAGTTGTAATTTGACCTGTGGGTGTTGTCAGAGTCGGCTCAGACTGTGGCTTGTTCGGTTCGTTCGTTGACAGGAAGCTAGTGTCAGGCCGCATCGGAAGGGATGGATTTGGACGTAACCACAAAACTTGAACATGCATCTCGTGCGAGTCGGAAGATACTACCGTATACGTAGTGACCTCCCTCTCTGGTGGCAGTTGGGACGCGTCGCAGGAGTTACATAATTACAGTTGCACCCTCGTTCATCGTCATCCTCGCAAGATCCGATTGGATAACGCATATATCAGTCCAAGGTAAATATCGTTTCAAAAGTATGCGGACCTGCAGTTCCCGATGAGGAGGCAAATCCGACCATGAGGCAAGTATCCGTAGATTCCACACAGCCCGACAAGACTCGAAGGGAGATACTTGATCGTTTGTGAAAATGATGTCGGTATACCCACTTGTCACTCACTTGGCTGCCCTCCGAGTCTTGCTAGCACCAGACGACATGTATGCTTCTCCACCATACCCGTCCCACTTCCCGAAGCCTCTTCGCCGAGTATTCCTTTCCATCTCGCTAACCATGCATCCAATATGGTAGGTTAAAGGTTGGCTTGATGGCAATTTTTGAAGGCATCTCGAATCGGCAATCGTATCCACGCCAGACTGTGGACAGACCAAGCTCATAAAACGCGGTATCTCATCACCAGAGCATAAACCATTTGCAAGCAATTGGCCAGACTTCATAGAGTAGGAGTTTGTGTTCACCATCATTGACAGGACAATGTCACTGACTGGCGCAAGGAATAAGCGACATATGTAGAACACCCCTCGGATCACCACGTCTGGTAAACTATGCAGTCCTCACAACATCACGCAATGCAGCTCGAAGAAGACGCATTGTTTACAACTATCCCGATCCATACTCAAGCGATATAGATATTGTTGCTGAATGCAATCTTCTGATCCCACCTAGAAGGACATGACAATGTTAGTTGTCATGCGTTCGAAAGTCTCGAGGGTACGAAAAAAACAAGTACTTACGTTGCAGCGAACTTATATGTTCTAGTGAGTAATATTAATAAATACGCCCATGAATGTTCACAAGGAGGGCGCACATACCCAGGATGCTCTTGAGGAATTGTAACCTCAACGGTTGGTGCGACGGTCACGTCATGTAAAACAGAGTGTAACGCATGATTCTGTTCCAAGCTGAGATTCACTTTGGTAGGGTCGCCCTCGCTACGAGTAAATTTGATGGTTACACTGTCCCCAGGAGAGCTGACGTCGGGTTCTACCGACAACTTCAACGCAGAGACGTAGGATAGCCAGAGTGACAAAAGGGTAAGAGTACTATTGAATGGGCGAGGCGGTCAGTGTTATACGGACAAGCGGAGACAGGCCGAGGATACCTGAACTTGGCGAACATGTCGAGTAGAACGTAGTAGAGCGCTGGGATTCGAGATGGGCTGTGGTAGGTGGCCTAACAGTGAGAGGACCTGGCTTACCTTTATATATCCCCAAGTAGGATTTGCTTTGTCGCCTCGCAGATAGAGCGTCCCAGTCTGTGGAGCATTCGTAATGTCATGACATGAGACGGGAGGTATGAACACATATTTGAACATATTAAGGAAAATGTGATGGTGATCCCGCATTGTCTGCGATCCGATTTTCGCTTGCCAGCATCCGAATCAGGCAGAAATGTTCACGACATGCATCCTGCAGTGGGGCCAAAGTTGTAATTTGACCTGTGGGGGTTGTCAGAGTCGGCTCAGACAGTGGTTTGTTCGGTTCGTTCGTTGACAGGAAGAATGGAAGGGATAAATTCGGACGTAACCACAAAACTTGATCATGCGAGTCGGTTGAATACGCGGATGACGCAAACTCACTCTGACGCGTCGCTGTTATGGTTCCGAACTATTCGGCTCCCCGGATCTACGACTAGAACAAAACAAGTCCGTGCGTGTGTACGTGAGTGGAACTCCAGCCATGGCCGCATCGATCATTGACGACAGGATGTACAAAGGATTTGTCTGCACTACTAGTAGATGAAACTCCCGACGCCGCGGAGGGTGCGACGCTTGACCTAACACTTCCAACATTCGTGCACGGAAACAAGACGCAAGGCTCAACTTCTCGTCACCCAGGCTGGGCTCCGACTCAGAGCCTCAAGCAGCACCAGCCAAACCCCGCATAGCACATCCGAGTCCGACGTGTCATGGCAAGCTCTACTTCTTTGCCCAATTCTGGGTCAGCATTTTGTGCATCATTCCTGATCCAACGCGGCTCCAATATCCCACTCGTCGATAACCGTTGCTTCCACCGCAAAGTTGATCAAGTACCGATTGATCGACCACCGGCATCTCGCACAGGTCTCACAGTCACAGGAGAAATCTAAAGAATGGGATGGATGGACGTCACCACAAAATAACACGCATGCCGTGCAAGTCGGAAGATACGCGGATAACGCGAATTCCCTCTGGGATGTCATCGAGCAAAAAATGAGGTAATACGATTTATCCGTGTTTCTGTAAGAAAGAGAGGGCATATCACGGCCGTTGCTAGTCTTGTGAAGCGATCATAAAGCACGATGCCTCACTAGCAGGAAGCAAGAATACTATGCGAGCGACTGAGCAAGAAATTCTGTCCATAGAGCAAGTGAAGATGCAACCTGGCACGCCAACCGACACAGAAGACCAGCGATAGCACATGTACGACACCCCCTCCTATGATCAGGCCTCAGGTCTGGCCTTGATAGACTATGTGACCGGCAACGAAGCTCGGAGAAGAAGACACTGTTTGCCATCGTTGGGATCCGTACTCAAATCCGGATGATGGTAATACGGTTACTTTTTAGTCTCACCCTTGGGCCAGCTGGAGAACGTGACAATGTTAGCTATCGCGCGCCCGAAAGTCGCGAAGGTGACAGAAAAGTACATACGTTGCAACGCATTCATATTTTCTAGTGGATAACGTGAATCAACATGCCACATTATGAACATTCTCAAAGGAGACACCCATACCCACTTAAGACTCTAGGAATGTTGACAGTTCGACGGGTGCATTGGACCAAGTGCAGTTCGACTAATTTGGGGTCGCCTTCGCTAATAATAAAATCGAGGGTCACAGGTTGTATAGAAAGGCTGAGCGTGGGTGCGGACATCTCCAACGCAGAGACGTAGGCTAGCCAAGTGAACAAAGTGCGAGAGCCCATTGGATGGCCACGGTGGTCAGTGTCATGTGGAATGAGTCAGACAGGCTGAGGACACCTGAACTTGACGAACTTGTTGAGTAGAACGTAGAGCACTGGGGATTCTAGATGTGCTGTAGTCGTGGCCTTAGTGACAATCGAAGGGCTGGCTGGCTGGCCTTTATATCCTAGTGTTGGTTCATATGCAATTAGAGCGTCCAAATTGGTCGGAGAAGCGTTCATCATGACGATCGAGTCGTGAGATGAACAAAACACTTACTTTTTATGATGAGTAGGGCAGAACAAGTAAGCCAAAGTTGAATTGGGCTAACCGAACGAGGCAAATCTGGAGACAATTTGCGTTCCAAAGTTGTTCGCTCCCAGTCTTGAGTGACTTTGACTTAACGAATGCCACAGACTGCATGTCATCGAAAGTTTCCTTTCAATTCTAAGGCCGCTGTCAAGCAATTGACCTCGGGCACCCGCCACAAACGGCCCGCCTGCCACTCTGCCCACTTCAAAAGTAGATCATCGAGTACCAACGGTTACCTTGTGCATGCACATGGCAAACAGGCCGATCAGAGGGAAAACCCAAGGGATGCATAGATATGACTGCAAAACAACATGCACGCACGAGTCGGAATATCCAGAATACCGTCGTTAGCGGAACGCCTTCACGAACAATATGTAAACACTGATTCTGAGCCTCTCTACCCCCACCTCCGTCCTCACGTAAACACGCCGCTACGGTCCTGGGCGCGCTAAACACGAACGGGGGCCGTTTTCAGTCTACCATGTATCTCAGACAAGGGCAGCCGACGAAACGCGACGTACCATGCGGGATCCGTGACTGACGGCGAGATACAATCGAAATAGCCGTTTGCAATCTTCATCTTGAATGAATGGATAACTAGACGTGACGCGTGAGTGGCTGCCAATATCGAACAGATACCCCAAAGCACACACTCTGCACCCAGGCGGTAGGCAGCTGCCAAACCCGACACGACGGCGATCTCGTGCATATCTAGAGCAAGCATCATTGAGTGGCAGGCACACCAGGGCGAGAGCTTGGTCTGCGTACTGAGGATCGTCCAGGCGCCTGCGTACGACGTATGGCGCTGACATCGATCGTGAGCACCCAACTTAAAAAAAGAGACGGCCTGACTATACCTTGCCATTAATGCACATCATCCAGGGTACCGTGCCTGCATAGTGTTGCCACCGATGACTCTGTTGTTTCCACCACTTTTCAGAGATGACGAGCTCGGGATCGATCTCCCCTTTACTCCATTTCTCGCTGCTTCCGTCACGGTCCAGGAATATGGTTTGGAAAACGTGCGATGAGAGCGGCGGAGGTGAACCGGGTGGAGGTGCCGTATCCAAGGATGATGTCTGAGGGCCGCGAGGGTGTTCGCCCTTGAACTACATTAAGATCTGGGTGAGAATCGTTGCGAGAAGGAATGAGCGCTCAACGATACATACCTGGGGTTGGTAGTTGGTCAGGTCAAAGCTCATCTCTACCTTTTTCTTGTCATCGGGGTAACTCCGGATAAAGTACAGAGGTGCAAACTCTTTTTCTGCCAGTTCGTATGCTTTCTTTGCGTCCTCGTCCATACGAGAGGAGTTGAGCGAGGAGTCGTAATGAAGGCGGTAGTACTGACGCATACACTCAGTGACCAAACGAGATCGAACAAGGAACGCAGGAATTACCCTTTCCATGTATTCCAGATCGCTGTGCGTGACGCTGACGTCCCATAGATACTAGACGCGGGATCGATTCAGTGAGGGCTGAGCAACCATGCGCGTACTCACTTTGACGTTGCCCAGAATCTTTCTCTCTAACCAGCTCGCATTCTCTCCGAGGATCTTGAGCGTCGAGTCGGCATCGGCAGCCATGATCAACTCATCGAATTCTTCACATGTTTCCATCCCAAGAGGTCCGCATACGCACTGCCCTTGGTCGGTCCCACCAGTCGAACGGCTCCACAGTCGTACATGATCTCCACGAACAACCCGCGTAACCTGCTGTTGAGTGCGTAGAACGACGTTGCCACGGGACTGCACTTCGTCTGCCCATGCTCGATACAGCAGCGACAAGCGCGGAAAAGCGCGCATTTCGGGGATTGACGCGAGGAAGGAGTCGGGAGAATATTCAAACTGGGCCAAATGCCATGTGAACGCTCTGAGACATGAAAATTGATGTAGAATTTGAACTTACGAGGCGCATAGAGGGATCCATAAAGACGCGTTCCAAGATTGCACTGGATATGAAGGGGGTTTGGTTGCCGGTCCCGAAGAAGAGGGCGACGAGAGGGTAGACGACGACTTCGCCAAAGTCCTTGTAATATGGATGAATGAGGGTGCATCGATATGAAGGAGGGGGACCTACCTGCGAGAATCTAAACATTCGTAACATGGCATCGACGGAGATGACTGCAAACAGGGGCTCTAGAGCTTTGATGATTTTTAACACGCATGCAAACTTTTGAATGTCGGAGTGAAACCTGAGGCAAGTTGGCGTCATCTGACACGAGTGAGATACATGGAACACACCTATCAACGACGCGACTTGGAAAGACGTTGGACCAGAAATCGGTGTCGGGGTCGCGTCCAAAACTGACTTGCATGCCCACAGCAGACGCCTTGAATCCGAGTTTGTCAAACATGGCGTAGGTGTTGTAGAACACAGGACTGGCACCCTGGACACCGTCGTTGATGTAGTCTGCACCATACTTGGATCGATCGAGGGGTATGGACGTGGCCATTCCTCCCGCGGATGAAGATTGTTCGAAGATAGTCACGCAGAAACGGTCGGGGTGGAGAGAGAGTGCGTAAGCAGCCGACATGCCTGCTCATAGAGTCAAATGAGCTGAATGGGGGCGAACGCGTGGCTCACCGGCTGCACCAGCACCGATGATCGCGACGCGTTTTCGCTGTGTGGTGTCGTGAGAGGACATTTTGGATGAACCGACGATGAGCCGCCGTTTTGAGCGTATGCCCGGCCCAGTCGGGTTCATAATGGGGATGAACTGGACTTGGTTTGGTTTCAACGATAGCGGCAGTGGCGCCCTCCGGGTGTCGCCCAGATTGAACAGCTGGCCGCAATGGATGGGGACCTTTTACTGTATATGAGGGCGGAGCGATGGGAACCTGGTACAAGAGGACCAAATCGATGCCGCCTCCTCATTCTAGCAATGGCCAAGGTTTGCTTGATTAGATGCCTGCGATGTATTCAAAGGTCTCAGAATCGACCCGCTGGGGGTGCTGACACTGGAGTCTGGCAAGCGGTTTGAGTTCGAGATGAACCATTGCGAAACGACAAGGCCATCGTACTTGTCGAACGCCGACCATGGGGTGGTTATCAAGGACGTTGATGCAGTGGTGAAGCTGGATTGAAGGTGAAGTTGAAGTTGAAACTGGTTGTATACAAACTCTCACCATCAGGGCCAATCATGTCTCAACCTCTCCAATGGCTTATCCACAGCAGATGGACGCCGTCAGCGGCGAGCAATACCGCTACGCCCTGACAAACTTCGTAGGTCGCCTTCATCGTTCTCAGTAGCGGTCACCGTGACCCCACTATCCAGCGCATCGCCCACGAAAAAGTTGAGGAACAGCGCCGTCAGCTTGAAGAACAAGAAAAACAAGTCGCCCTCCTCCGCGCGCGCATCGCGCTGCTCGAAGGAACCGACAACCCGTCGTCCCAGACACAGACCAAACAAGGCGGTTCCTCTGTCGACGATTTCTCCATCAAGGTACGTCCCTCCATGCATCGGACAGGGCAGCGGGGATGACACCAATCGACCAGAACACCGCCTCTCTGCTCGAGCGGTCCATGAACCGCTGGGGCGCCGACGTCGTGCGCACGCCCCCCGCGTCGCTGTCAGACATCTACTTGGCTGCGCTCGCTGATATCACCGGCACCGCGTCCTACGACGCACTGCCCCCCGACGGCGCCTCTGCGATCCAGGTCCAAAACATTCTCCGACACGCCCTCTCCGAGCTCATCAGCTCCGAGATTATCAACGTCCTCATGGTCACCAACTCGGCAGAGGCCAACATACAGCTGACGCGTATACACGAACATCTCTTTTCCAGTGCGTCGTCTGTCCATCTAAAGCGCGTTGCGCCGTTTCTGACATACAAACCATCCAGGAAACCCCATCGTCGCTAGCGTGTGGCGCCGCCAAACCCTCTCCGCCGCCGTGGAGTCGTGTTCCCCAGAACTCACTGCGAGCCTCTTGGACGAGCAACTCCCCACCCTCTTCAAGCGCCTCGGCGACCACACGAGCGGTATACCACCGATTCTCACTTCTGCATTCGCCTTTTCGCGCATGCTCCACAGCTCGCCGTCCACAGCCGGAGGAAGCGGGACAGACGCCTTCTACCGCTCGTTCGTTCCCGAGATCGGGAGTCAGCTGTACCCTAGACAGATCGAGCTCGTCCGGAGGTGTCTCAAGAGCGAATGTGGCGAGGTGGATCGAGTGGGCGCGACTGTTTTCCCCGGTCTCGTCAAGGTGTCGAGAGGGAACATGAGTGGTCAGGACAACGTTCAGACGGTCGTGCGCCGCGCTCAGGTCATGTGTGAATGCGCGCTGTATGCGGGCGCTGTAGAGATGTAGTCTATCAACGAGCTACGGAAACGTCTTGGTAGACCATCCATCTAGATTGCATCTGTGTATAGTAACCACATCTATGAATCTAAACGACGAGCAAGGACGCGAGTGTCGCTTGTGCTTGGATCACCTGAGCCCATCAATGCATAAGCGATATACACCTGAGTGGGAGTTGGATACCCTTACCTCCAAGGCCTGCTGTGCCTCGAGTCTTCTCCTTGCAGCCTCTAGCCAATCATGAAGCAGCTCCTTTGCAGGGCCAGTCAGTTGGTTCAACTCCCGCGCAGCGCTGTCCAAGTCCTTCTCGTTCATGTAATACTCAGCACGAGACAGCACGCTCAACACGTCCGACCCTGGCGTGAGCCCATGTCTCTGGAACCGGAACGACGACAAGAAATGCGATGCAAGGTACGAGAGCACGCCGGCGTTCTCGTCCGGGACGAGCGCCACGCTCGACACGCGCGGTGCGACCGACGTCGTGAGCCAGGTCGTCAGGTCGGCCAGCGGCTCCACACCCACGTCCGGGATATCCGACTGCTCGAGCGACGCGAGCGCAGCGGACACGACCTCGTCGTCCTTGGCGACGGCAATGTGTCGGAGTATACGGAGCTCCTCGCGAAAGGGCCGTCGCTCTGGCGCGTCGATCGCGCCTTGCAAAGCGCGCAGTGCGGTCCACATGCCGTGTAGGCGGATGTTCTCGTCGAGATAGGACGAGTTGTCGAGAGCGAGACGCTCGAGGCGTTTGAGTCCAGTCGCGAGCTCGTCGAGACGGGCCAGTCGCCCACCGCGCTCTTCCTCGACCTTGACTTTGACTTCGCGGATCCATCGTCGTTGGAGCTCGATGCCCTGCGCGACGATCGCTTCTTTCAAGCTAAGCAGACACACAGGGTCAATACCACGATCGAGGAGAAAGAGCACTTCGGGTTCGCTCACCGTTCATTCAAGAGCTCCGTTTGCGCCTTGAGTTCGTTTTCGAGCCTCTCGCGGTATGACTGGACGAGCGTCATCTTTTCCTCTGCAATGTATTTTTCATAGTCTTCTCTCTGCAGTGCAAGCTTATCCTGCGACTCGAGCCCGAGCTCGAGCAGCTTCGTGCTGTACTCACGAGCCTGCTCGTCGAGTTTGGCCTCGAGTTCGTGCTGCTCGTCCTCTCTAATCTTGTCGAAACGCGCGGCGAGCTCGGCAAGGTCATTCCGTGCAGTGTCGAGGATGCCTCTTGCTTGTTCTGCTGCCGTAGGGTTCGCATTCAGATATGAGGCGAGGTCGTCGATGGTGCCTGCGAGATGTGAAATGACGGGCTCCGAGGTGGCGACATCTGAGACGGCGGGGGCCACCAAGGGCAGAGCTTCGGGTTTGGGTTTGGGAGCGGGTTTGGGTCTAGAGAAACCGGGTGGTGGTTCGAAACCGATGGGAAGAGGATGCGCATACACGTTCACATCTTGTGGTTTGTCTGACAAGACGACGACCTCTACGTTTACAGCGGGAGCTTGAGGCGCAGTGGAGGATGAATCCGGTGTGGGTGTAGGCTCGATCACGGCTTCTACAGGTTTTGCCAGCGCAGCCTCTGCTTTTCTGATCAACTCGTCCACCTCTTCTGCGAGTTGTGCAGCGTGGTATCTTGCGAGTGCCGTGGATTTAGCGGACTCTGGAGAAAGCTCTTCCTTTGCCTTGTGCACGTTCGTCTTGAGAGCAGTCGCGGTGGACTTTACACGCGCCTTGGCCTCGTCTATGGGCGACTTCTTGGTCTCGCGCGGGGCGTCCTTGTCGGAGGGAGCTTCCTGAGACTTGCCTGCACTCTGCGTCACGTGGCTGAGCTGTCGCTGCACAAAGTCGTAGACGGCTTTGGCGGTGTCAACGGATACGACGACGACCTGCTGCACGGTGATCTCGTCCCAGTGGTGTTGTTCGCCGTACTCGACGAGGACGTCGCCCAGAGGGACATGTTTCGTGAACAGGTCGTGGTATTGCTGGTTTTGGTAGGACACGAAGGTGCTGCCGATGTAGAACGTGCCGGTCGCGGTGACGGTGTAAAATAGCAGTCTTTGGACGACGCTGTTGGATTTCTTGGGTGTTGACGAGGCAGAGCCTGTCGCTGTTCCGGCTGTGGTGGTGGTGGTACTTGCTAGACGCTGTGGTGCGGGTGAGGATGGACTCGAAAAGATATGAAAGGTTGCTCACCGTCCTTGCCCTGACGAGTCTGCCAGGGACTCGTTTGGGGACGGCGCGGTACATCGTCTGCAGCAAAACTTGTCGTCCTCCCTGGGTATACGACTCTGTTCGGAAAATTCCGTGAGACCTTGTCCGGTGTCGCACGCTACTCTGACTATAGACTTGAATCTACCCTAGCCTTATGACCCACAGAGCTTTTGGGACCAACAAAGGCAACGATGGTCAGAAGAAAATAAGATATATTGTCTAGTATAGCATCACAACCAATCGGCATCAATCCTTTAGGATCCATGATTCCACCCAAGACGGAATCGCAATGGTCTTCTCTCAGCGGATATGTTCGCAGCTCTGAACCATGCCATCCAGTGCGTTCAGCAACCTGGTATTTTACTACGTTGGGCTCAATCTGCAGGATGTCTGGTATGGTGAGTCTGACAATGCATGCGTCGTTGTACGGTCTCACTGGTCCTTCTGCCAGGCATCGAACTATGCCTCTATTTCAAGACCATGCATATCTTCCTGGCCCACAGAAGAGCGTGTCTTAAATCCAACGTGTTCTACGCTGTCTTTAGCAGCGTGATGTTCGCCTTGATCGTCATTTTTGTCACCATCGAGGGGATGTTAGGTGGATGCCGGATCAAAACTACCCGGGAGGGCCAATCGCATACGTGCCGAGACGTGCAGTATCAGATCCAGCAAACCGTCGGGATCGCCGATTGATCCGATGACCGATGACCGGTGACCCGGGCTAAGAAAACAGCTCTCTCAGAAAACTTAAGTAAGTCTTTATTCATGCACTACTACTATGGCATGCCGTTCGGAAGAAAGACAAAAGGCTCGAATTGGGACCCATCCTAGCAAACAGAAGCAAATATGCTTGGATGAGAAATTGCAGTATCAGGGCCATTTGATGATCCTCTTCATTCTCTGACATAGCCTAATAACCAACTAGCGCTGGCCCTTCAAGGTCCACGGATCCATTGAACATAAAAATCGGAATGGCCTTCAACCGATATGCTTGCGGTACGATTTTTTCCGCACCATGTCATCCGATTCAACTGCCTTCGCCAACGTGGTGTTGTTCCACGTGGGGGTCAACCTGGTGGACATTTTGTATGGTGAGCGTGACTTGTAATACACAAATTGCACGGTCTCACGGTTCCTTCGCCAGGTATCGAACTGTGCCTCTATTTCAAGATCATCCATATTTTTCTGGTTCGCAGAAAAGCACGTCGCGAGTCCGACGTATTCTATGCCACCTTGAGCGCTGTGATGTTCACCTTGGTTACCATTTTTGTGGTCGTTGGGGGTCCATTGGTCAAGAAGGGTGGTTGGAGAAACAAAACTACCCAGTAATCGTATATGTACGGAGATCCTCATCATATGTTCGTATCGATGTCACAGCAAGGTGAGCGTTATTCTGGGACAGATGATAGATGCCCTAATGGTAAGATTGTATGTTCACATCTTGAGACACCGTTGTTACATCATATGGGACAGCGTTCGTGCCAAATCAGCCTTGGGAGTCCTAGCTATTTGGACCTCTAGCGCGAGCGCGACCAATTTTTACAGCGGACATGCCTATCAATTCGCCTTGGCATACTATTCAATCTTTGTCTTCCCGAATGCGAATTTGACGAGCATGACATGTTATCGGTTAGTGGCTTACGCAAAAGAAATATCGGAGAAGAGTATACGGCTCCGTATTTCAGTGTTATGAGGATCCTTGTCGAGTCAGTGCTACCCCGCACGCTCGCTGGCACCTTATTTTTGGTGTCGTATGGGGTAGGAGATCCGTCAAAGAATGCGTTCTCGCTAGTATCCGTACTAATGATAGTACGCTGTTGGAATTCCGCGTGAGATTTACCCTCAGTGCTTTTGCTCAGTTCGCGACAACCCGGAATTCGGATACATTGCCTAGCGACTCGAAGCCTCATGTGTAGAGGTACTAGTATGCCTCTACATGTTTCGATAATTCGTTCAGGACAGTGCATATAGGCTCTCGACGTACCCGCCGCTGTGAAACCCCGGGCCATACCCGTGAAACCGAACCCTAGGTTGCGATCTTCAGTCAAGAAACTTGGAGCCCGATCGGATCATGATAGATGGACAGGTCGAGAGTCTAGCAGGTCATAGCCTAGTCGAGCTAACATATGTGGTGGTCATAACAAGGCCAAACAATCGACTCGGAAATCTGCAAATCTGCTCACTCTGCCAGCCTGAGAAACTACAAGCCATGTCGACAACTGCGTTGGGGAAGCGCAAGGCAAGGGACGAGGAGATCTCGTCAAACAGCGTCAATAGCCATGGGTGAGTGCTTCTGCACTGGAGATAAAGTGTTGCTCCATCGACGTTCAGTTCAACGCTTTTCGTGTCCAACCTGCCGTATGACGCGACTTCAACTGATCTTCGGACTGCTTTCTCCGATATCGCGCCCGTACGCTCCGCATTCGTAGTTCTCGAACCTGGCTCCGATGTTTCCAAGGGTGTTGGATACGTCTCCTTTTCCATCAAAGAGGATGCCCAGACGGCATTCGAGTCAATCACAATGAACGGTATGACTATCAACGGCAGAAATGTGCGAGTGCAGTGGGCTGAGAGCAAAGTATTGTCATGTTGCACTCCTCGGTCCCTATCCATGACTCACTGTCTTCGCAGCCGAAAAACAAGTCCAAGGACCCGCCGAAAGCGGGGATTGTGCAACAAAAAAAGGAGGCTCCTGTACGAAGTTTACCAGTGCGTAAGGTCAATGACCCTCTTGCTATCCGGACAATCGTTGTGTCTGGCTTGCCGTCTTCGATCAACCAAAAAACGTTATGGAAGAAGCTCCGCAAGTTTGAGGGTGCTGAAAATGTGGAATGGCCAGCAAAGACCGCAGGAGGCGAGGATCTGTCAACAGGTAAGCTCTCCCTTTCCCTTGGTTACCCGGACCACTTACGGGCCGAGTTTAGCATATGTATTGTTCTCG
>JBBPOE010000386.1:0-26267 GCA_038091295.1 Tylopilus felleus | reverse complement strand
CACCATCTGGGTGGGAACGAGAACGCCGAGTCCGTCAAGTCCGTCTAGACGCACAATTTCTGGACAGCTTCGGGGGATTCATCTATCAGTGGCTATAGATTCATACCGTCCGTGGTACCGTTGGTGAATGTGTCAGCGTTCCAGATCTGCCGAGCGGGCCACGCAGAATGGAATGCATTTTTCACTACCTGCGATGCTCTTATCAAATTCAGAGAATCAGTCAGCGGAGCGTCGAGAGTACGCGTGTGCTGCATGAATAACTTACAAGACACTGGATCGGAAACACAAAGAACCGTCGTTCTCACATCCCGCAGCACGCTGGACACAGCTCAAACGTTCTCTAAAGGAAACCAGGGGACAAGGTGTCACATAGCATATATTTCGGGACGGTACGACTGTCATTACGTCAGTGTTACCGGAGCAACACCCCCTGTTGAACGGGATGAGGTGCCCTGGAATGGCAAAGTCATCATGGTGCTGCTCCGCAGCCATATGGCCGTGCCTCGGGAACTGAGTTTCTCGCGGTCATTAGTATGAGAGAGCCGAATGGAATCTTACTTCTTAGTGGTAGCAGCACCACATGACCCGTTGTTCTCGAGTCTTGACCACAAACGGGGTGAAGGATGGATGGATGGGCGGTGTTATGTCACTCAGTCGCCGTGCTGACGAATGATGGCACAGCCACTTGGCACCACTTCCAAAATAACCACCATCAAGGACAGTTGCAATCGGACGTGTCGTTTGTTTTATGTACGGTTTTCTTCTTCTTTTCATTTGCCACTTTTCACTCTGGCAGTTCCTTTCCAAACGACAGTTCGTCCTGGCGAACCTTGCCAACTTCAGGCTCCAACTGCGCGAGCAGCTGCCACGGACAAACCTCTCCTCACGCGATCAGTTCAGACACGTCATCTCTCGTTTCATGACTGCATCCATGTCAGGCACTCTCGGTCAGCGCCAGCATTCCCAAGTCATCATTCCAGCGTCTCAAAATGGCGGTCTCAAAAAAATACCCCCATATTGGTACCCATATACGACGATGGCAAAGGAGCGCTGGCTTGGAAGGGAAATTTTGGAAATCGTCTCCACAGAGTTCAGAGATCGCAGTATGGAGTATTATGTGGGTGCGCGATCATCCGTACCATCATCCGATCTTGAGCTTGAACGTTGATCAATCCATCTCATCGCGCAGAGATATGCTCTCGAATCAGGCGTCACAACCATCAACGGAAAGGCTGCAAAACCGGCCACTGTGGTCAGGAACGGGGACCGTATCGAGTGAGCATTTTTCCGTATTAAGAGCGAAATGTTCCTGTGTGCTGATCGCGCCCATGTGTCAAGGAACGTCGTTCATCGTCATGAACCTCCTGTCACAGCATCCCCTGTCAAGATCACCCTGCACGACAAGGAACGCCATTTTCTCGTGATCGACAAGCCTGGTAGCATCGTCAGTCGTGCCCTTCCATCACCGCCCACGAAATACGCTGACTGAATCATAGCCTGTGCATGCAACAGGCAGATATTGGCGACACAGCCTTGTCGAAATGCTCCGAAATGAATTCGGCTTTGATAAAGTGTATAGTGCGTCTCATGTCCGATGTCGCCTCGTCATTGCCTGATGCTAGTCTCCGCCCATAGCGATTAATAGATTGGATAGACTGACTTCTGGTCTCATGATAATACCACTTAATGCTGACCTTGCGCGAAAGCTCACAAATGAATTCATAAGCGGATCTGTGAGGAAGGAATATGTAGCAAGATGCAAAGGGGAATTTCCTCCGTACGTTTTATTTGTGGACTATCTATAATGTCTTGACGAGTTTCTTCCATTCAGGGAAGAAGTCGTGTGTAAACAACCACTGTTGACGGTAGACAGACAGATGGGACTCAATATTGTTCATCCGGAAGGGAAGGTACGGTTCTTATCCATCTTCATTACTATTCCAATGTCCCGTCAGCCGGCCAAAACGGTGTTCAACAGGTTGCACTATGACGTTAATACCGATACGAGTGTCCTCCGCTGTATGTTCCCAGTTAGTTCCTTCTAATTGACTAATTGAGTGTTCTTACAATTAGGTCGTCCATTTACGGGTCGCTGTGAGTACTTCTTGTCATTCCCTTTGTTGGCCCTACCACAGCTCTTTTGTTACACCTGCCCCTATCAATGCCGTCATACCATATGGACTTATAAGCGCATCAAATAAGGGTTCACCTCCAATACCTCGGACACCCCATTGCTAATGATCCAGTGTACTCGGAAGAGCGTATATGGGTTAGTCTCCTTCATTTTGCAGACTCTTGGCCCGCCGAATAGATGCGCGCGCTTCTTCATTTCTCTCTGCTCGCATACCACCTTTTCTTTCCCTCATGTTTCTTAGTCCTCCCGTTCATGCTTCGCCACTTATCCATATACTCGTTGACCTCGGACTTATATGCACAGGGTCTGAATTTGGGAAGAAACGGTATTGACGTTATGCCTAACTACGATCGGTTCGCACCTGCCCCACCCGATCATCTCAAGAGTGATGATAGCCCCGAGTCATTGGCCACCAGCAGCGCATCGAGTAAGAACGTTAGTGGCACAAAGGATGAAGATAACGAGGCAGCACAACGAACGAACTTGCTCCCGAGAGAAACAGGCCACGACATCGGAATGGGATCTCCTGTTCCTCTCTCTGCGGAGGCTGTCCAGATCATTACGCGTCTGAGAAATATGAAGGTCCGTCCTATACTTATCATGCACTAGTTCCTTCTTGTTGCTTCGGAAGGCGGGGAACTTGGCATTGTTTCTTACCGTGAGAAAACGGACACTTACGTTTTGTTCACACATGCACTAGGACGAAGACGAGGATTGGAGTCGGTGGCGAGATGTGGTGTTTCGGGCCAAGGGCGCGCTCGCTCCAAAAAGCTTTCGGCGCCCCCCGCCACTGCCACCACAGAACAAGCGGAGGCGAGGAGGGAGGAGCACTCATGACTCGGAAAGCGACCAAGACGGTTTGGGGCAAGGTACAGCCCCGTTGGATGGCCTCGCAGAGCGCCGTCCAACGTCCCCGTTGGCGCAATCGGAGGGTGCCGCGCGACAGCAACGCGTTATTGGAAGCGACGCCGCGGCGCCCTCTGAAGAATCCGAAGAGGCACCAGCGCAGTTGACGCTCGACGAGGTCGCCCCACGTCTCTCGTCGATGGTTGCGCCCGGGCCCGAGGTAGACCCGACGACGGGGACGCTGTATTGCCCTGAATGTTATCTACCGCTGCATCCGGACCCTAAGCCGGAGACACTGTACATATTTTTGCATGCGCTCACGTATGAGCTGAGTTTGGGGCGGTTTGAGACGGAGATGCCGGAGTGGGCCAAGGAAGGGTGGGAGTGGGAGCGGTGAACAGTGCTGGTGGATGGCTGTACTGTCTATCCTCAGTCCTGACTGCATGCATAGCCAGGTAGGAAGAACGTACGATACGGTAGATGAAATTTCCAGAGCAATCTTTAGCGTGACGCGGAGGTCGAGTTGGGTTGTAGGCGATAAGATGTACCGAATACTTACGCTTGCATCAATCCAGATGAATGGTATTGGAACGAGCAAAGAATACCCGAAGGACTCGAATCCGTATGTGCTGGCATCAGATATATATGGCGGCCCCAAAGGACTTCGACAAGTGCCACAGTGCGTCGCAGGCGGAGAGGCGCGGGCCGGAGGTGGAAAAACACGAACAAAGCGGCAGGTCCGAAGTCAAGCCAATTGAAACGCATATTATTCTGAAGACTTCCCACTACGCACTAAGGGTAACTCCAATGTCAGCATCTCGAACGTTCACTGTCTAACAGGAAAGGCAAAGATATTCTAAGCGAAAGCAGTCTTTGAGAGGACATCATTTACCACCAGTTTCTTTGGATGGAACCATCACTTTAATTCCAGAAACATTACACACGGCGCATTATTAGCGTCGAGGATGATCTATTGTCGCGAATCCAACGCGTACCCAAGAACTCGATGTTCGGAGTCACAAGATTTGTAGCAGGTTTGGGATTCTTCGTGAACGGCATGCACCTGGGAGAAAGATAAAACACGCGGTCGCTCAGTCGACGTTTGGGATTCGAGAACGAACGTTTGCATCCCACCAACGAGGATCGGCGGTTCTGAGTCATTGAGCGCATCCTCACCGTCGGAGAACAAGGACTCCGGAGATTCTGATGAGTCAGGGGGCTCAGGTGCGGAGATGAGCCACTCCCCAAGGCGCTAGCACAAGCGTAAGAGAACAAACGTGATCCAGTCAGACTGTGGGGATTTAACTCCTGTCGTCTTCCGCATACGTACAACTGGTCCGTCTTGAATTCATGTCTGTCACCCGTATAGAAATGATTCTTCATTGGGACCGGGGTTCAGGTGAACGAGTGCCGAAAACACGAGGCGACGGAGCATGTGCACTGATCTATATCAGGGAGGCGCAACGTGTATATAATGGGCAGAGGGCGTACCGATGCGACAGCTTCTCCGCTGGCTCTCACCATTGCTCTACTGTATCGTGTCGTTGTTGTCCTTGTCTTTCAAAATGACCCGTGGGTAATGACAAGACGGGGCTGTATTGATACTGATAGCCAGACAATTTAAAGAGTGTTCCGCGCCCATCGAGATCAACGCCAATAAGTGGCTATGGGCAGTGACATTCACAACGAATGGCGAGTATCTCTTGAGCGGTGGTGACAACGTTGAGGTGTGGCGCATGCAAGACGGCCAACGAGTGGCTACGATGGAAGCGAGGAATGTCCGCTGTCTCGCTGCGTCGAAGAACGGCGCGGGAGGGACTTGGTACGGCGAGGTGTTCGTGCGGGATGCCGAGACATACAAGACAGTCTGGAAGGACGTGAATACCGATACGGTGTCATTTCTCTCCACAACCGTGACGGAAACACCAACGAGACTCGAAACTCGTCACCCTGGGGCATTTCACAGCCACGATCCCCAATGGCAAACAAACACAAAAATTGGCGCACCCCGTACTGTCCCCCTCTTTTGGCGAACGAACCGCAACAGCCAGTTGGGATGAGATTCGAGTCTGGGGCAGCCAGGACGGTCGTTTGATCGTGAGAATCCAAGTCGAGGGCACCCCATAGCTCCACAAGGGCCTCGTCTGGTTCAACGACTCTCATCTCTTCGTCGCACCCGGCGAGACAATCAAGCAACTGGACGCATGCACCGGGTCGACATTCTTTGAATGGCCAGTCGTTCAATACCACTACCTCCCGTGCATTATCTTCGTGTACTCTTCAAACCGTACCGTCACGCTTTGGAGCACATCCACACACACCCCACTAGGTCTCGTTGAACACTCTCAAGAAATCAATTCGATCGCACTCTCCCCCGACAACCGGTTTCTCGCAATCGGTGGAAAAGTCAGGAAAATCGCTCTGAAATGTCTATCTCGCATCACCGTGAGCACCATGTTGCATTCAATCATGGCCCTGAACAATTCTCTGGCTTCGCTCGTCTTTCCTAACAGGATTCCATCCCGCTGTCTCGTCTGCACCCCACCTTCCAGGAACCAGACATTCACGTCAACCACGCCATCCTCGATGCATGGAAACACGACCAGCTCGAAAACGCAGAGGCGCTATTGACCACCGCGATATATGAGTCTCAGGATGCGAGCCATCATCTACTCGCTGCTCGAGCTCTCCTACACACTCGTTTGCGATAGTGGGATGCAGCCCTCGTCGATGCGAAAATGGTGCTTCTCGCTTGGCTCTCACATGCACAGTCCCTGATGCTAATTCACTACAAGGCTATCGATATTCAACCGTCCATGCTCTGTTCGTTCGCAGTTTACGCTCCCGAGAGTCACATTTTATCGCGTCGTATGTGAACACCTCGAAGCGATGGACTGAATGACGGATGCAGTCCCAGACTTGCTCGTACAGCACTTCGCTTGACAAGGAGGTGCAGAGGCTTCGATGGATGCAGGCACAACGCAATTGAGTATTGTTCAATTGCTCACTTAGATCTCGCTGCCACATCACCGTTGCTTCCGAATCTGACGCAAAATTCACTGCGTGACGATCTAATTGGTCATGAAAAAGCATACCCGGGTACCAGTCTGTCGTCATCTCGGGCATCAACACTTCTCCGCCCATGCTTTCGACCAAGATATACATGGCTTGCTGAATTGTGATATCAAGTCTATGAAAATCCCAACCAAATATCTTCGGAAACAGTGTTGGTTCGATCGAGGGAGAACTTAGGATCCACTTACGACGAAGACAAGGTCATTGTGTTACCGGGATGGCTTGTTGCGCACGCTTAAACAATTCTATCGCTCGTTCGTTTTCTCCTCGCCTAAGCGACATGTTTCCAAGCATGAGGTGCATTTGACGCTTGTCCACCTTGTTTGGATGTCCAGAGGCCTTCGTGTACCTACCCGGATAGTGATATATGGCGACCGATCAAACGATCTATACGCGCAATAGCATCATCGTATTTTTCGGAATTAAACGAGATGATGATCTGAAAGCAACAGAAGATTTATACTAGCAGAGGCGAGAATGACGAGTGCGTACCTTGATCAACGAGAGAATATTCTTTTCGCTCGGAAGTCCTTCACCCACGGCACGGTCAAATACGAGTAGGGCCAACTCGTGGCCCTGCACCTTGATTGAGTATACAACAATCAGCACGACATGGGACAACGGGTGAACCAAAAAAGACCTCTTCGGCATCTTGGATGGCAGGGTCCCACTGTCTTGAGCGGGTTCGGACTAGAGCACGGTAAGCGAGACGCGCATGGTGAAAAGGGCCTGATGGGTGTACGATTTCTTTTGTCAAGAGTTGTTCAACGCGATTTAGGTCGCTGATTTGAATATTGCATCACTAATATATATAAAGGGCAACTGCGATGCTGTGATAGAGAAAGAAATGGTCGGAGAAAGCAAGGAAGAAATGTTTGAAAACTCACGTTGAGAGAAGGAAAGGGAAGTAGACGTGTCAGATTCGCGAAGATGGCTGAGTTGGTCACTTACATTGACTGTCAAGCACGAGGCGGGAAGAATGTCACGTAGACTCCGCAAGGTGACTTTTCCGTTGTCTTCCCCAGTCGCAACCCAATCGTCGTTAGGAGAAAGTGCAATGGACGAGACTAAGCTTGCGTGTTCGATAGGAGTTCTGATTTGCCAGTGTTATGTAGAAGCATCCCAGATAGAAAGTGACTTGAAAACAACGACGACAGCAAACTTTTGATTCCGCAATAACAGGCCATCCACCACCAGGAACAGACCATATATGTACTGAGCAGGAATCCTGAAGACGTGGTGAAAAGTTTGTTGCACGAGGCAGCAAAGAGCCATTCTCGCTGTCGTAGATCCACTTTGCCAGTGCCAGTGGTATCGGGGTTTTCGGCCGTAACGGTGGTTATGCGGTCACCAGTTGGGAAAAATCGCACAGCCACCACCCGACCCTCACTAGCCCAACGAGTTTGTCGCCTGTGGTCATGTTCCAGATGAAGGCGTGCTTGTCAGCAGAGCCCATCACGAATTTGGTCGAATCGGGAGAAACGTCAACAGAGAATACCGCGTTGGTGCGACCTGGATGTCGAGGACTTTTTCGTGGGTCTTCGTATCCCACACCCTCACATAGACATTTCTATCCCTCCTCTCCGGAGGCCTCAATCCACAGTCCAACCATTTCCGATCTGGGGACAGCAAAGATCTATTCCACTTGAATCGGTTCGCCCATCTCGTGTCCGTCGCCCACTCGCCACTGCCGAAGCATTCCCTCTTCCCCACCGCTCAACACATGCTTGCCATCCTCGGTGAACAAGACCGAGTATATTCCATGTTCAGTATCAATCTCGAAAGTCGACGAGTTGGCATTGCAAGTGTTCTCCAAAAACCTTTTCTTGGTGACTGCATATTCGTCTGCAGCGCACACGGAGAGAGGAAACTTGGTGGTGGGAGTGCAGGTCAAGAAGCACGAGTTCTCGACTGTACGTATGTATGCCGGTGTTGCCTTAGCGATCATGATATGGATCAGCTCACACAGCCCATGCCTCGTGTCTGCGTCCCCGATAGTCCCGTGACCGCATTGCTCGCCCCTTCACAAGAGAATTGCACGGCAAAAGTTGCTGTGATCGAACATGCCAAAACTGAAGTGCACATTCAGTCGCCGAGCGGCGAGTATCAGAAATACTCAACAAAGCGTTCAACCAGCCAAGTGCCCACATGTGTTCGATACCTACAGAAAGGCACACATTCTAACATGATTGACCCATTGTTTCAGTGCTTGACGCGGCCTTGGTTTCTAGCATACTTGAACGGATGAGAGATGGGTGGACGATGTCCCCAAGTTGCGCACTCAGCGTGAGTGCTCTTTATCTATTGCTGCTTTCCCCAAACCGGGCGCTGGTTGGACAGGTGTAGGGAAGCGTTGACAGGATCATCTGGTGACCGCAGGAGGGTCTTGGAGCTTGAAATTTCCCTAGGAGAAATCCAATTGAATATATCAACCCCAGCCGCATCACCTCATTTATTTATGCAAGGCACGACGGAGTGTGATCACTTGTTATTCATCAACAAACCAAAAGCTAAGAACGACCATCGAGACTGCGAAGTATGCAAACTTGTGTAGGTGACAGATGTCCGCCACACACAGGATGAGCTGGCCGGACATACTCATACTTTTACGCATGAATGACTACATAATGAGCCCTGAATTATGCACGGCTATGTGGCTTCCCTTCTGATTGTTGGTAGATACCACTCACACAATTTATTACCGTGGTCATTGACTAAGGGTATGTACTCGACCATTATCCTATTCGACGATGTGGACCCCGCGACCGCTTGCCTCCAGTGCGACAAGTTTCCATATAAGTCAGATCTGTTTCATCATCATCATTTTATTAAATATTGGTCAAGTGCACTATGTAGCTCGTCAGGCCTTCGTATCTCAGGTTCACGGAGCAAAAATGAGGATATTTAAGCGCGACTGTACGACCTCCCTCCGCAGTCCATCCCCTCACAGATTTGTTATTACAATCCAATCATGCAAACGCTCTCAACGCTGATACACGCTGGTGCTCAATACTTGTCTAGACTTACTCTGTATGACATGTTGCGCTCGTCACGCGACTTCGAGGATGTCAAGGAAGCTCTGAACGTGAGGATGAATTGGTCCATTGAACTAGTGAGTATATCTACATCTTCAGTGTCATCGCCCTTTTCTGACATCTTTTGTCAGTTCCGGAGCTGTTTCACGTAGGATGTCCATCTCTCTGCTCTTCCGACATAACCAACCATTGGTGATAATCGTAGCATCCGTCTTGCCAGTGGGGGCTACCTCTTCACGATGTGCTCGTTGCTATTCTTGGTCATGGCAGAAAACATGTCCATGCACTATGGTCGACTCTCGCCATCAGAGTTGAAGGTGAGCTACCTTTGCCTCCGCTCCTCGTCGTCTGAGTCATCTCACGTGACCTGACTGCCAGGAACGCGTGGACGCGATCGGCCACATGGAGTTTGCCATACTCTTCGCTATGCTCGACGTCGGCGTCATCATCGTGCGGGTCGCTGGAATATTTGCATTGTCTGAAACCCCTGCACTCGCAACAAGCCTCGCCTTCATCACTATGGTGCCGTCAATGATCCCTCTGCTGACATCCTTCATTGCCCTTCTCAAATCGAAGAGGGCCCGCAGACCTAGGCATGGAGTAGAGATGGACTCAGAATCCGGTGTTGTGGTCGGGGAGGCCAGGAGCTGAATCTCTTCGCCGTCTTGAGATGCTGTTCATTATTCAATCTATCCACGACGCAGGATCGAATAGTCCGAAACTCTCTCCGTGACCGATTTCTCATCAAAGTGTGAACACGCCAAGGACGGTGGTATGAATATGACATATATTGATCTAATCTTACAGCAAGCTTGTCCGACACATAGGATCATCGGATGCAAGGGGAACAGGGATCCGAGACCATGACAACCACATGGTTAAAGCCAATCCCCATACGAACATGCATGTGAACCTCATCCTCCTCTTTCTAAAACGAGAAAGATAGGTGTCTCGGAAGACAGGGAGTGGCGCTGAATGCTGCGCAGAATTGTGCACGATTGTTAGAATGCGGCATATATACGGGCGAGTGTCAACTTGTTTCCGATCCTCATCATCCTCTGCTTTCCATTCATGGTATTTATAAGGAGGAATGATTTTGAGGGAAGATAGCTACACGAGGTCTAGGGCCCGGATATACAGCAACAAACGTTACCTGGCCCTGCTGTATAAGGTTATTCGTTCATTGTCCTCATCCCATTGCTCCGAATATTCCCTAATATGGTGTTCATTCATCATTTGAAGATGGGCGTCCCCACAACTCGACACCCCATGCATAGCCGCGTGGGTTTCCGTCATGCAACAGAAAAACCAAACGCTGCTCAGCCTCTGGAAAGCTACTTAAGCACGCTCAAATAAACTTGGACGTTACTCTAATCCTGCACACCACTCCTCACCATGCAAACTTCCATCCCAAAGATGCTCGGAACTGTCACCCAATACATACTCGGGCTCACTCTATACGATATGATGCGGTCATCGGGTGACTTTGAAGACGTCAAGATAGTTCTGAACGACAGGACAGACTGGTCGATTGAACTGGTGAGCGCCTCCCTTCGGTCCATACTTCAAGATCTCTTACCTTTTCATGCATGACTGTTCAGTTCCGTAGCTGTCTCACGTAGGGCACCGACATCCTGGTCTTCTTGAGTGCCCAGGCTAACGACAGCTTGTAGCATTCATCTCAACAACGGCGGCTACTTCTTCATGTTATCCGCGCTGTTTTTCTTGATCATGGCGGAGAACATGCGTATCCATTACGGGCGACTCTCACCTGCGGAGTTGAAGGTAATCTCTCTTGCCTGACATGAGAGTCCCATCTCTGAGGCGCACTGTCGACTGTCCAGGAACGCGCTGAGCACATGGGTTATGCGACGTTTGCCATTCTATATGCCATGCTTGACATTGGTACCGGCATCGTTCGAATTTCCGCACTCGTTGCATTGTCTGGATCCCCTGCACTTACCGCGAACCTCGCCCTGATCAGCATGTCGCCGTCAATCATCCTTCCGCTGCTTTGCTACCCAGCGAGACTTTTCAAGCGAAGAAAACGCCAATCCACTGGAGAAGTAGAGATGGAATCTGGAACGGTGGATGGTACTGTGAACGGAGCTTCGTAGTGTCCACTATCTCGTCTTGTTGATTGCTTTGTCTGTATGTTGTCAATATAAAGTGTAAGACGGAACAGTGTTCCTCCTCTGCCTGTAGTAATACTATGTCAGCCGGATGTCAGTCGGTACTTATCTGTCACGACTGAGATTGTGCCTCCACTTCTCGGCCATTGGCCAGGTATGGGCTCTGGGAACGAGTGACGCCCGACGCGCCTGCGTATTTTCGACGTGCCTCTCTCGAACGTGCCGTACTTGGAGCAGGCGCAGTGTGACCTGTTGGGGTACCCGTTGACGTACTACTATGATTCGCAGACTCGGTGTATCTGACGGAGCGAATGATGATGAAGGGAGCGAACGATCGTGATCTATGTTAGTCTTCCGACGGTCGTCGGCGTTGCAGGGTCCTCGAACTTGCTTGTCGGGCTTCAACGCGTCAAGGCCGTGCTCGACCGCGCGAAGCGCAGGTGTCGCATTGGTTGACGCAGGGTTGTTTATCAAACAATAGCAATCAAGCTGACATGACGTGATATAGGCGACATTTCACGCAAACGACTGTTGACGTGGACGGCCTGGTCACAGGTTCGCGAACAAACAAGGTGAGCTTACCGGAGACATAAGTTCCATCCCTCGGTAAGTGTTTGCCCCCTTGAAAGATGGCTTAACCGGTTGAGATCACCCTGGACGTCGTCCAAGCAAACGCGGGGACACTGCGGCAAGTACTGGTGGCAGCAATGCGATGTACAAGTCCACTCTCTATATAACTCAATACATGTCCGAGAAATACTAACTGCTTATAATACAAGGGGTCTGACTTCCACTACAGCCGTACCGACACGATTAAGCCGTCTCGGCAACACAGACGACCAACTTCTTCCCGCTGACGAGGTTGTTCTTGAGTTTGTCCAGTCCGGGAGCAATACCGTTCAATCCGCCTGGAACCACCTCGACTGGGTTCGGCTGATCGCAATGTAAAAGTGAGCGATTCATCGTTCATGGAAAACAAAACGAGGATGCGTACGACGATGTCACCCGCCTCAAGGAGCTTCGTCAAGTGCTGTGCCAACGCGCGACCGATCGCCCTGTTACTGGGCGCGTGCACGTTTCCAAACGAGCCCGACACCTTCTTGGTGCTTCCAGGCGTCTCCTTGATCGAAGACTGCAGGACGACGACGATCTGTCCGCCTTCGCCGAGGACGTCGTATCCGAGTTGTTGCGTCTCTGCTGTTGCGACAGCATCAAAGACGAGAGCAATCGGGGCCCTGGTGAAGCGCGCGATTTCAGAGGCAAAGGAAGCCGCGGGGGTGTTGCGATCGATCACGTGGGTCGCACCGAGCGATTTGAGCAGGTCAGTGTTCCGCAACGAGGCGGTAGTGAAGATTGGAGAGAAGCCAGAGAGTTTAGCGAATTGAATGGCTAATTGACAATAAAAACGGACGTAAGTGTGAGAGCTATTGAGTGGGAACTGTAACACACCGTATTGGCCGACGGACGCAGCGCCTCCGAGGATCAGAGCTGGTTTTCCTGCATAGTGGCCGCGGCCACCATCCCAAGGTGCCTTCAAACCGAGTCCAACAGGGGATGGAGAGTAGAGGGGGACGACCGTTGTGCCGACACCGAGTGGGAGTGATGCTGCTTGCTCAAAAGTGATATTGGAAGGAAGCTGTAAATGATACGAACTTTGTCATTCATATGTTTACAATGCAAGAAACCTCTATCTCACCTTGATGACGATCTCAGCGGGGGCAAGGACGTACTCCTGGAAAGTCGCGTAATGATCCCCTTGCAAGCCACCATTGTGGAATCTAGGAAATGAGTCAGGAATAAATTTCAATCAAATTGCACACATCTGACGTACACTTTGTCGCCTTTCTTGAATTGTGTCACACCCTCGCCCACAGCCTCGACTACGCCAGCGGCATCGCTGCCCAAGATGGCGGGGTATGAGGGTACAATGACGCCATAAGCCTGGATCTTCCAATCTAGAGGGTTTAGTCCGATAGCAACCTCCTTGACGAGAACGTCTCCTGGTCCGGGAGTGGGAATATCTTTGGTGCCTACTTCAAAAGCACCGAATTTTTCTTTGAGGTAGAGGACACGAGAAGTCGACATGAGGGAAGATGGGCGGTGGGCTGGATTGATAGTAGAAGAAGTGTTTGAGGATGACTATCTGATAGTTGCAGGCTGGCTTTTATCTTGAGTTCCATCAGTTGGCTCACTCAGCCTCAAAGGCACGTATTGGTAAACGCAGTCGCGCCTTGATCAAATGCCGGTACCCTCGGGAACCATGACTAATTGAAGTGTAGTGATGGCGGACCAAATAGAAGAAATATGAGCGCTGTCAAAGCGGGTAGTGACACGGATCCCGCGAACGGCTCAACGCAGCTAGTCCTGAACTAGACGTTGGCGTTGTATCTTCGGAAACCTCCGGAGACCAACACTCGAGGAGGTTGATATCAGCGCCGACTGTCCTAAAACATCTGGTCATGAGGCCAACCTACGAAATCACTCACGCGAAACTGAAGTGACCGGTATTCAGAATATTCATCCCCACCATCTTGAGTGAGAACATCAGGGTCCGCGCGCAGCTGGAAAGGTAAGACGGCGATGATATAGATAAACCTCCATGATTCTGAGTTCATCTCATTCCACCTATTTCGTGTCATGTCGAACGGCGGTGTCTGTCGCGCTCTCTATCTCCATGAGAAGATTGGCGCCTTTCAGGTTGCCTTAAGAAACTTCCCAAGCCTCGCGAGGTCATCATCATAGAGATTTCTGTCGCGCTGAATCCTGTCGACTGGAAGGCCAAAGATTTTACAGAGGGAATACCCCTTGGCTTTGAAGGTGCTGGTGACATTGAAGCCGTTGGCGAGGGAGTAGTAACTAAGATTTATTTTCCCACACAGCCCAAGAGCTGTCTGATAGTGCGTCGATAGTTTCCATCAAGCTTTCTGGCAAAACGACTATTTTACATTCCAAGAGTAGTATGCACTCTGTCCAACAGAGATTGTCGTCAAGGTGAGTTTTCAACATCTCGACAAGACGGGGAACTTGACAGTTCCGATGCTACCCTCAAACATCACGCTTGACCAAGCCGGCATTTGTTTCCTTTTATTCACAAGCGCCCTTTGGATTCGGGTTCAAAGCACCATGGGACGGTGGGCGCTCCTTGTTTGCAAGACAAGGTATTCTCGTCTTTGGTGGCGCTTGAAGCTCTGTCGGACAATACGGTGAGTCCTCCGTCCTGTTCTACATTTGCTCATCTGACCATGTCTTTCCTTTGTCGTAGCCATCCAACTGGCTAGGCTTTCTGGATTCTCTGTCATCATAGCCATTGCTTCGCTTCACAACACCCAACTCGTCAAGTCACTCGGTGCAACGCACGTCATCGACCGCAACACTCCCGCAGTCTCCTTCGCCTTCGTCATCCAAAGTATCGCTTCGCTTCCCCTCATTTCGTCTATGACACGATATCCTTCAAGGAAACCCACCAGCTGGGGTATGACTTGCTCCAACAAGGCAGATGCCTGGCCACTGTCCACCCACCGTCTATCAAGGAAACCACGAGCGGAAAGAAAGTCGTGTCCATCTTCGGGAGTCTGCCCTTGCCTGGAAACAGAAAACTCGGAAGGACGCTTGCGAAGCATTTGCCAGGACTGATCGAGGCAGGGGAGTTGTCGTAAGCATCTATGCCTCTTCCGTTGTCGTCTTTGAGTCCATGCGCTTTATCCAGTCAAACAAAGTTGAAGTCGTCCCTGGTGGTTTTAACGGAGTATTGAAGAACAACCTTGTTAGTGGAAAGAAACTCATCATTCATGCAACGACGTAACCCATTCTAGCTAGGAATTTGTAACGGTGCAGAACGTCACGATTCGTTGCAGGGTAGAGAATCCGAAACCATCGAAACAGAATGTGTATTTGTAGTCATAGTTGCTTGTCCATGTAAGAATTCGTCGCCCGCTTGATAATGCTGACAAACAGTAGGTCCTGTATGATGGAATACCTCCCCCAAAGTGTCAGTAATTTGAACGAATCGACAGATAACTTATTTGTACGCTGACTGACCTACTGACACTTGACGACCGATCGAGGTCGCGGAGTCAAGCCGGCAATCTAAGCCGGTACCCTCATTCCGTCGGAGTGCGCAGCTTCCAGCAGTTCGCGTAGCGACAGAGCCTGATAGAGTGGGCTGACTTTCCGAGCACAGCTCGCCGCTCGCGTCATCGGCGACAGCCGAAGACACGGTAGTAAATGACCGCACACTGTCGTGTCAGACAGATTGTCGTACAAATGGCGCAGCTTTGGCGTCATAGAATGACTTTCGAACATCACGAGAGACCACCCAACTCATTCCGCGTGCCCAACTATGTTGCTGAACCACGGACTAAGTGTCGTCGAGTTCCACCGAGCCACCGCCAGATGAGGACGAGCTTCACTCTACTCTATTCGTGTACAAACCTGTAACAGATTGTCAGATGTCAGATCCTGTGATGAGGCAGGCGTGGAAACACGACTTCTGGCAATAATTTCTTACAAATCCGTTCAACTACGCGCACACTGACGGCAAATATGGGTACAAGACAGTCTATGACATTATTACCGGTCTCGTATGCATGCTTCCACGCGCAGCGTCTTGTCGGGGAGTAAGGTCATCGATCACGTTTCACCGTCCTGTGATGCCAGGGATATAGATAATGGCATTTGGACACCCCGATCAAGTTCATCCTCCACCATCGGGGCCATGAGCAACACGGGCATCCGTAAGATCCGTTCTGCTTTGTCCGTCATCGCGAACTCGAACTTGCCAACCAGCGTGGATAGGAACGTTTGGATCTCTATGATACTGTCATTTACCATCAGCGATACTCCTTAATACGAAAAAACACAAGGGACCGTACGCAAATCGCCATCCTATGCACGATCGAGTACCACTCAGGAAGGTCATTCTATGATGACAAGTACGTGGGTGAACGTGTCCTTTAATGGAGTGAAAGGAGGCGCACAAATTGGCGTATACACCAATGCCAGGCAATTTCCTGTCGTTCATCGTGCGGTCCAACCACCGATCGGGTCTGAACTCATGCGCATCGTCTCCCCAGAGGTCCTTATCACTGCGGACCATGTCAAGTTGCCCTCTTAAAACGCTTTTATGTGACGACAAAGACCCACCGATTGTATGCTGCAATAGACACCACGATTTCAGTTCCTTTAGGAACAAGTACTTCGTTGATCATATCTCCAGATGTCGTGAGAATCGGCTTCGAAACTGGAAGGACGTCATCTTGACGAGCCATGCGCGTGGTGTGAGGCGATGGCGGGTGGAGCCGCAGTCCTTCCTATGAAGGGATCAAGACGACACACGCCAATATAAACGAGACACCAATTACCTTGATCACTGCATTCAAGAAAGGCATGGCGTCCAAATCTGTAGCCGTAAGTTGGGAATCGCCGCGTTTCTGGACGGCGGTCTCCGTCTTCTTTATCTCATCTCGTAGTCTAGACTGAACGTTGGGGTTGCGCGCGAGCTCCAGTAAGATAAAGGCAATAGTAGTTGCGGAAGTCTCATGGCCTGCCAGTAGCAGCGTGCTGTATACGACGTTTCCATCATCATCATGAATACGAGAAGGGGGAAAATCAAGGGAAAAACATACCACACCTGTGCCAACAACTCTTCGTCGGACAACTTTTTTTTGGAAGCTGCATCCATGTTGGCCTTGACTGCGACATAATCAACAAGGCTTACAAGCAACGAACAACGTGAGTGGATAGCATACCGAGCAAGGTAAATATATCCGTGTTACCCTTTCCTTGTAAAAGAGCGTCCGCCTTCTCCCGTACTAACTCCTTTGCAACATTGGTGACCATGATTTTCACCTCGCGGGCGCGTGCGAGCCGGGGGATTGAGCTGTTATCGGTCAACCACTGAAGTATCCCCGTTGGAATATACTTGGAGGCCGCTTGTATGAAAATCTGCTTTGCTGGAGGCAGACCGAAAATATCTCCACTAGAACAAGGTTATTATACATGCCTAGCAAAGTGGGGTTGGTCACTGACAGAAAATGGCAGTACTCCTTTGCAAGGGGATGCGCATCGTCTTGAATAGTACCAAATTGGACATCGAATGCCGCTGTTGAGATAGTGCCCAATTCAGTCTTATGCTTAAGAGGCAGAGAAAACTGATCATACCCTGACCGATCGCATCTAAAGTTCCACGGGAGAGCCAATCCACAACGTTGATGACAACAGCGCGATTGTCACTACTCCCAATGGTCTCCACCCATTTCATACTTACAGCCTCAGCGCAGTCCTTGAATATCGGCAAGAATGCTTTACTTTCTTTCAGTCCAAATCCGGGAAGCATTATACTCCTTTGTCGCCTGTGGTCCTCTCCTATAATGTAGTTATTTTAAACGACACTGTCCAAGGCACACGAAACTGTTACCGTCAGCCCAGACAAGCCCCTGCCCATTCAACATTCGTGCAATAACACGAAGATTTGGTAGCTTCGAATAGCTATATGTCGGAGTGTTCGTTATCTTCTGCAGGGATTTAGGGTCTGTGACGAGGAGACGATCTTCCTGGGGTTTGCAGTCAAGAATGGCATCCATACGAAATGACAAAGTCAGTGGACCTACTCCGAAGACGCTCTTGAACCGAACAATGTTGCCATACTGACTCTGCCATGCAAAGTCTACTTCACCGACTGGACGTTGGAATAGCTCGAGTAGGTTCCCTGCACGGCAATCAGAAGTACTTGGCGGGCAGTGAGAAAAAGATAGCCCTACCCACGATGAACGATGGCGACTCTGGTCCACGAATCATGGACAGAGATGGGCAAGTGAAGCGCTTGAACAGCACATACACAATAACCAGGGCACTTAGCCCCCCAACTGCAAAAGAGGAGATCATGATAGAGCGAAAGGTCAGGCCTCAGCAGAAGCACATTCATAAATGAAACTACCCCCGCACTGCCTGGGCAGCTGTCTGTCCCGACTCTATTCCTAGTTTCCGGGGGTCGCCTCGTCCCGCCTCGTGTCGTATGAAAATGTGTTGCATCTCGGGTATATCGAAATGTGATTTGCCGATATAGTTCCAATTCATTCCACTGACTACGACCTCAGATGTTTTCGTGCTCGTTAACAAGCGTAACGTCTGCCAGAATAAGATGTCAGGTTAAAATTCACAGTAGCATCAATCGATAAAATTGTGTTCAAGCACTGGGGAAATTGCTAACTTACCAACTTGAAACAGATAAAAGGGTGTCCCAAACATCCTCGCCACACGCACGCCCATTTCCAGCTGTGTTTCAGGTTTGGAGCGCCCGTCAACTTGGTTCGTCGTTGGCAAATGATAAGCACGATCGGCAATAAATCTTGGTAAACGAACCAAAATGGAAAGTTAATCCCATCGGCATTCGCCGGTTGACGACTTGTTCCGCAAAACGACGCGGAAAGTCGATTTCAAAAAAACATGGAAGACGTTGAGCAGGTTTTGGAATGAATCCTGGAATTATTACCATCACGTTGATCAATTGAAAAGAAATACGCCGTCTCACATAGCCGCAACGGAGCGTGCTGAACGTGCGCTAGTATACTGTTGCTTGATCATAACGTATGTTTTCATGCACAGGCAATAGGATGGTCACCAGAATACGTAGTAAATATGAGAATCAGGCCTTGCCCTAGGATTCCCCTGCTGTGCGAAGTGCGCAGAGCGAACTGTTATAACACTTTTGCCTGGCAGTTGATGAGAGATCTGGCAGGTATTCGCCGTGACTCCAAGGAGGGCTTTACTGTACTGAGGCAGCTTCCTTGCTCACTTAACACTCGGCGCTCGATCGGGGGGGTCAAGCCGGAAATCCGAAGTTAATATGTCCATACCATCACTCAACCAGAGTCCAAGCTGACTCGGAGCAGATTGTCAAATCCCGTGGTGAGACGAGTACTAGAACAACATGTATGCGACAAAACAACATAAAGGATCCAATGAACCCTGACTCGGACATGATTACCAATTTCAAGCGGACATTACCCATGAAAGTCTTGTCGGATGGTCATCTATCTGTATCAACTTTCGCCGTCGTCGAGTGCCAGAGATATAGCTAATGGCATTTGGACACCACACTCAAGTTCACCTTCCACCATCGGGGCCATAACTAACGACGGTAGCCGCAGAATCCGTTCTGCCTTGTCCGTCATTGCAAACTCGAACTTGCCTACTAAAGTTGACAGGAAGGCTTGGATCTCCATAACACTGGTTTGAAATCAGTGATACCCCTGGTTACGAAACAATAGAAGGAACCATACGCAAAGCGCCATCCTAGACACGCCCGAGTGCCGCTGAGGAAGGTCATTCTGCGATGACGATAATGTGGTGAATATGTATAAGCACAAAGGGCGAAGAGGCGCACAAATGCGAATATATGCCGATGCCAGGCAATTTCCTGTCGCCCATCCCGCCGTCTAACCAGCGTTCAGGATTGAACTCATGCGCATCCTCTCCCCAGATATCCTTGTCGCTGAAATACGACGTCCAGTCACCTACATGATATGTCGATGTGACGATTGAACTCACCGATTGTACGCGGCAATAGAAACTACGATTTCTGTACCCTTGGGAACAAGTACTTCGTTGATCATCTCTCCGGATTCTGTGAGAATTGGCTTAGAAAGTGGAAGGATGTCATCTTGGAGAGCGATTCGCGAGAACTGGGGTAGTGGGGGGTGGAAGCGCAATCCTTCCTTCAAGGGACGAGATGAGTCGGGATGGTGCATGCAAGGGAACAGCAATACCTTGATCACAGCATTCAAGTAAGGCATACCTTCTAAATCTTGAACTTCTAGGCGGGAATCGCCGCGCGCATGGACAATGGCATCCGTCTTCCTTATCTCATCCCGTAGCTTGGACTGGACAATGGGGTGCCGCGCAAGCTCGAGTAAAATCCAGGCAATAGCGGTTGCAGTAGTTTCATGACCTGCGACGAGAAGCGTGCTATATATGTTTCTCGATTTTGAATGACGAGAAAAGGGAGTGGGTCACCTATCAAACATACCGCATCTGGGATAGCAATTCTTCGTCGGACAACTTCATCTTCGCATTTGCGTCCATGTTGGCCTTAACTGCGAGAAGATGAACAAGGGTGAACAGCAATGAGTGACGTACAAATAACATACTGAGTAAGGTAAAAATATCTGTGTTAGCCTTTCCTTGTAAAAGAGCCTTGGCCTTATCCCGTACTAATTCCCTTGCAACACTGGTGGACATCTCTTTCGCATCTCGAGCGCGTGCAAGACGGGGACTTGAAGCGTTACCGAGCATCCACTGGAGTATCTGTGTCGGGATATATTTGGCGGCCGCTTGCATGAAAATTTGATTCGCTGAAGGCAGGCCGAAAATGTCACCACTGGAATGAGGTTACGCAACCATGCAAACAAAATTACGTCGGACACTAACAAATAATTTCTGTACTTCCTTGCCAGGGGATGTGAATCATCTTGGGTGGTACCAAATTGGACATCAAACGCAGCTGTTGAAATGTAGCCCATCTCAAACTCATCTAGGGAAAGGAAAGATAATCATACCATGACCGATCGCATCTAAAGCTCCACGGGAGAGCCACTCTAGAACGTTGATGACAACACTCCGATCGTTACCATTCCTGATGGTTTCTAACCATTTCATACTTATTGCCTCAGCACAATCCTTGAAGATGGGTAAGAATGCTTTGGATTCTCGGAGTCCAAACCCGGGAAGCATTATACTCCGTTGTCGTCTGTGGTCTTCGCCTTTCATGTCATGCTATTATTTCAATTGAAATCATCAATGAAAAAAAGCTAGTACCGTCAGCCCAGAACACCCCCTCCCCATTCAACATCCGCGTAATGGAACGAAGATTGGGTAGCTTGGAATAAGTGTACGCCGATGTGTTTAACATCTTCTGCAGAGCTTTCGGGTCTGTGATCAGCAGTCGATCTTCCTTAGGTTTAAAATCAAGGACGTTATTAAAACACGACAGGAAGGCGAGTGGACTCACTCCGAACACACTCTTGAACCGAACAACGTTGCCATACTGACTTTGCCATGCGAAGTCCGCTTCACCAACTGGACGTTGGAGTAACTCAAGTAAGTTTCCTAAAGAGCGGTAAGGAACACCTAGCAAGCAAGCGCAGAGAAATGACCCTACCCACAATGAACGACGGCGACTTAGGGCCGCGGATCATGGTCAGAGATGGGCGAGCGAAACGCTTGAACAGGGCATGAACAAGAATAAGGGCAGCTAGCCCCGCAATTGCAGAAGAGATCATAATAGACAGACCTTGGAAAAGCCGCCTTTATAAATGACACCACTATCCCCGCACGGTTTGGGGAGAAGAGTCTGTCGCCGCCTCCCATGTCAGTCTCCTGGACGTGAATGTGCCATAATTCTCCGGTGAGAACGGGGCTCTATTCTGATCGGCGCTTGCAGCGAACCTTCCGTGTGGGAAGTTCATAAGTGCAAGTGCAAGTGCACTCCTGCCACTGCAGCCGATTCAATCAAGCTAGAGGTCACATGGTGACGACGAAAGACTGCTCAGTTGTTCACAAGGATACCTTACCTGGTATCAAATAAATGAGAGTCGGCTGCAACGTGGGGTGTCCGTGCCATCAGTGGCTAGGGAAGTTTTATGTAAAGTACCCGTCACTGCGGGACGCCACAATCTAATGCCGGTCTACCCTGCGCAAGATGTCCGTTCAACATCCAAGCTACAGCCAGTCATAAATCTTACATCACGCACACGTGCAAGTCGTGGACTTGTACCGTTACTTATGGGCCATCCACTGGAGAATTCAAGTTGGGATATACTTGGGCCGCTGCTTGTAAGAAAATTTGCTTTGTCGAAGCCGCACACCGAAAACGTCGCCACCGGGATGAGGTCACGGGATATCCCTGGCGAAATTAAGATAGACACTGACAAAAACTTGCTGTACATATTTCTTTGCGAGAGGATGCATATCGTCCTGGATGGTACCGAATTGGACATCAAATGCGGCTGTTGGGATGGCACATAATCCTTCAGGGGAAAAGTAAAATGACCATACCCTGACCAATCGCATCTAAAGCTCCTCGCGACATCCAGGCTACGTTCATGACGGCATTCGATCCTCGCTGCCCACAATGGCTTCCAACCATTATATATATATAGACTCAGCGCAGTCCTTGAAGATCGGCACGGATACTCCTGGGCCGCCTGTGGTCCTCGCCTATTATGGGGTTTTTTCGAAGGAAAAAATCATCAAGGAAACTGATACCTTCAGGCTTCAGCCCAAAAAATCCCGTTCCCATTTATAATATCCGCGAGACAACACGAAGGGAAGGTAGCTTCAAATAATTGTGTGATGTGATATCTTCTGCAGAGCCTTTGGGTTATGAGTCGATCCTCCTGCAATTTGGTGAGACGTGATCGAGGATGAGCTCACAAGGGACGAAAAAGTGAGGACTTGCTCTGAAAACACTCCGGAAACGAACAATGTTGCCATACCGCCTCTGCCATGCAAAGTCTGCTTCGCCAACCGGACGTCGGAGTAGCTCCAGCAAGTTGCTTGAGCAGTGAAAAGGAAGTAATTATCATCTGACGGGAAGGAACATGGAAGGACTCTACCGAAGATGAACGACGGCGACTTCGGCCCACGAATCATGGACAACGATGGGCCAATGAAATACTTGAACGAAAAACAATGAAGACTGTTAGCCCCACAACTACAAAAGACATCATTGCAAAGAGAAAAGAGTCTGGACCGACAACTTCGAAAAGAGTGTATCTATGCATGACGCAAATACCTCGACAGCTCTTATTAGTCGTCTTGGCCTCCCTGTCTGTACTGCGTGGTATGCATTCGCGTCGTTTCGTATCACTTCGTATCACCATCCATCGAAATTGGAAGACAGAACGGGCCGCGAGGGAAGTTCGATTCCGCAGAGCGGGCGACACCAGGTCAACGATGCCCCTGAAGTTCGCAAGTTTCCAGCTCGCCCAAAACATCTCCGAGGTTTTACGCAGTGGAACAGAAACAAGTTGGTGCTTGATTAGTTGCCAGGTTTCTGTAGTTGTAGTAGTACGAAGCAAACATGGAATTTGCCGAGCGGGAGGTACCCAATCCCCGACCGCGCCGCGTGACCTTTCCCGTCTGTGCAATCATATCACGTCAACAACCGCGATGGCCCCGCTGTACGATCCCGATTCGCAACTTCTCTCAGTCGAGGTGACGACTGCGCGCGGTCCGAACGGGGGCTCCAGGTTTATGGCTGCTCTCCAACACCAATACGCAAGCATCCTTACTCAAAAAATGACCGTGAGTTTTCAACTTTCAAGTTGGGAAATTGGTCAGTTCGTGTTCCATGACTCAGTGATTCTGACATGTTCTGACTGCAGGTTTCATGTGATCGTCCGTGACGATCGCAAACGACGGAGCTCGGTGCTCCTTTTCTTTTGTGGACTGTGCCTACCAATCGTTCTCGAAAGGGAGCGGTAGAGTCCCAAAGAAAGATCATTCGGGAGTCGCATGCTCTCCCACTTCTTTCCGCTGTCCCGCTATGCCACCTTACATTTAAGCTTTTCTCAATCTGTCACACTCGCTAGAGTCCCATGCGTGTTTCCATAAGCAACTCGACCTCACTGACCCCATCCCGCTTACTGGCCATAACCATGTCCTTCAACAGAGTTCCAGTACGCGAGCGTTACGGAACCGCTGTGAATGTAATAAATCTCTGCAGGTATGGATTCCCCGGTGCACGTCGGCCACTGTTCTGCCTCTATCAAGACTAGGAACGAGGAGCTCTATTAATAATAACCAGGAATTGTGCTCCATTTCTGTAGCGTGGAAAGGGCCTCGGACGTTACACATCGTATTCAAGTATACATCTAAAGCAATATACAAAGTCGCCACTCGTCTGCACCGGCACAACTATCTCATCATCCTTTAAATTTCAGGGGCCAGAGAGACACCCAATGGTAGTTGTACACCACGGTTAAGTTCGTCCTCGACCATCGGCGCCATGGCTAACATGGGCTGCCGCACGATCCGGTCGGCTCTAGCTGTCATTGCGAATTCGAACTTGCCCACCAGTGTCGAGATGAATGCTTGGATCTCGGTGAGACTGTCGCTTGGAATCAGTAATGAGCCTTGTTTCGTAAGTATGGGTCCGTACGCAAAGCGCCATCCCAGGCACGCCCGGGCGCCAGTAGAGAAGGTCATTCTATCGTCAAAGTGAGTGTATATGTCTTACGAGACGAGGTATAGAGGCGCACAAATGCGAGTATACGCCAATTCCGGGCAATTTCCTGTCGCCCATCCCGCCATCCAACCACCGTTCTGGTTTGAACTCGTGCGCATCCTCTCCCCAGATATCTTTGTTGCTGCAAAATCATACCCAGTTACTTATCCGGCATGTGTTGATGCAACAGATGAACCCACCGATTGTACGCAGCATTGGATATTACAATTTCTGTGCCTTTGGGAATATGTACCTCGTCGAGCATATCACCAGATTCAGTGAGAATTGGCTTGGAGAGTGGAAGGATGTCATCTTGAAGAGCGATTCGAAATGATTGTGGCGCTGAGGGGTGGATCCGTAATCCTTCCTTGAAGAGATGAGGTGGATCGAGACGCACATGTGACGGAACACGCCTACCTTGATAACAGCATCTAGGTAAGGCATAGCTTCCAAATCTTGGACCTTGAGCAGCGAATCGCCGCGCGCGCAGACAATCGCCTCAGTGTTCCTTATTTCATCTCGTAGCCTGGACTGAATTTTGGGGTGTCGCGCAAGCTCGAATAAGATCCATGACATGGTAGTCGCAGTAGTTTCATGACCCGCGACGAGAAGCGTACTGTATTACAGTCTCAGAATTTGACAGAAATAGAAAAGGGAGAGAATCCAGACCGCATTTGTGCTAAGAGCTCTTCATCGGACAACTTTATCTTTGCATTTGCGTCCATGTTGGCCTTGACTGCGGGAAGGTCATCAAAGCTGGCCAGAAATTGAGGAGTGTAGGGTAGCGTACCGAGTAGGGTAAATATATCTGTATTACCCTTTCCTTGTAAAAGAGCGCCTCCCTTCTCCCGTACTAATTCCTTTGCGACATCGGTCACCGTATTTTTTACATCACGGGCGCGTGCAAGCCGAGGGTTTGAACCATTATCGAGCATCCACTGGTATATATGTGTCGGGATATACTTGGAGGCTGCTTGTATGAAAATTTGCTTTGCCGGTGGTAAACCGAAAATGTCACCACTGGGATGAGGTTACACGACGATGCTCGGAGAATTATGGAAGACACGAACAGATAATTTTCATACTTCTTCGCGAGCGGATGTGCATTGTCTTGGACAGTACCAAGTTGGACATCAAACGCGGCTATCAAAATGATACTGAATGTAAGCATCTCCTCCCTAATAATAAGAATACCTTGACCGATCGAATCTAATGCTCCACGCGACAGCCAGGATGTAATATCGATGACAGTTCGACCGTCACAATTCCCAATTATTTCCATCCATCTTACACATATTGCGTCAGCGCAATCCTTGAAGACCTGCAAGAATGCTTTGGACTCTTTCGACCCAAACCCAGGAAGTAATACACTCCTTTGTCGTTTATGGTCCTCGCCTATGATGATGTCATTTCGGAGAAGGTTGTGAAGGGACGAGAACTACCGTCAGCCCATAGAATCCCCTTGCCATTCAACATTCGTGAAACAGCACGAATATTGGGTAGCTTTGAGTAATTATCTGATGATGTGTTCAATATCTTCTGCAACGCTTTCGGGTCGGTAACCATGAGTCGGTCTTCCTAAATTTTATTGAGACGTGGTTGAGTTCGGTAGATACGGGAGTGTCCCTACCCCAAAGACACTCTTGAGACGAATAACACCGCCATACTGACTCTGCCATGCAAAGTCGGCTTCACCGACTGGACGTTAAAGTAGCTCGAGCAAGTTGCCTGAAAGGCAAGGATCCAATTGTTATTCTAACGTGAGGAGCGGGGAAAGGACTCTACCATAGATGAACGACGGCGACTTGGGCCCACGGATC
>JBBPOE010000385.1:0-26315 GCA_038091295.1 Tylopilus felleus | reverse complement strand
GTCGCAGTTCAATTGCGTTATCTCTGATGCGCTTGGTGATGTCATAGGGTCCAAGCCATCGTTCTGTGAGCTTCTTTGATGCGCGGGTAAGTTTAAGGTTCTCGGTGGAGAGCCAAACTTTATCACTGATCTCGTAATCCGGTGCCTGAGATCTGTATCTATCTGCTTGACGCTTCATACGCGCCTTTGCCTTCTATATGTTCTCCTTTGTTTGTTCCAAAGTTTGTTCCATCTGTTTCATCAATTCTTCAGCTGCTGGTGCCTTTGTAGCTTTTTGCTCAAAGCCCATCTTTGGCTGATACGATCGAGTGACTTCAAACGGTGATTTCTCTGTACTAAGCTGTTTCTTGGCGTTGTAGGAGAATTGTGCGAGGGGTAGCCAGCTAACCCATTCGTTTTGCTTTTCCGACGTAAAGATTCGCAGGTATTGTTGTAGATCTCGGTTAATCCTTTCCGTTTGTCCGTCTGTCTGTGGATGATATGCGGTGGATAACCGGGGTTGAATTCCTAACCTCTTGCAGATGTCTTTCATTACTTGCAATGCAAATTGTGGACCTTGGTCTGATGCAATTCCTGTGGGGAGTCCATGGTGCTTCCATACATGGCGCAAGTATAGCTTCGCGGTGTTGAGAGCGGACACACTTTTGGTGCAAGGGATGAATTCGACTTCTTTGGAGAATCAATCGACTACTACTAGGATGCTGTCGAATTCTTCAGATTCGGGGAGATCCGTAATGAAGTTGGTGGATATTTCCTTCCAAGGACCTGGTGGAGTGTCGAGCGGTTTCAACTTTCCAGGCGGAGCTTGGTTAGATCCTTTGAATCGTGCGCAGTGGTCACATCTAGATACATAGTCCTTGACCAGTGCTGGCATTCCTGGCCAGGTGTAGCTGCGTTGCATCAACTTGAGAGTTTTCTCCATTCCGGGGTGTCCAGGAATAGGAGTATCATGATGTAGTTGTACTATCTCCATTCGGAGATCTCGGTCTTCAGGTATGTACATCTTTCCTGATCTGGTGAAGAGGATTCCATCTCGATCTTCACAGATTCCATGTTTCTTACATAATGTGATGACATCTGATTCTCGGATTCGGACCGTAGCGTCGCGAATGCGGTTTCTGATGTCATCAGCATCGGTGGCTATTTGTAGAGTGGTGGAAGCAATCTGTTCTGGGGGGATGACGAGAACCATTTTGTTATCGTCCTGAATTCCTACAGCATGATCTTCTCGGCAAGATAGGGCATCGGGTTTATCCATCTGGGCTCCAGCCTTGTGTACCCATTTGAAATTGAATCAGGAGAGGTACTGTGCCCATTGAGCCTGTCGTCGATTAAGATCTTGTCGCTTCATAAACCACTGGAGGTTTGCGTGATCATTCCATACTTCGAACTGGAGATTAGCACCTTCTAGGTAGTGCCTCCATTCTTCTAAACTTTGGATGACACTCAGCATCTCTTTGTCGGCAATAGGATAGTTGCGTTCTTCGGGTGACATAGAGTGCGATGAGTAGGCAACAGGATGCCATTTGTCATCTTTCAGAATAGATAAGACCGCGCTGGTTGCGAAGTCCGAAGCATCCGTTTCGAGGCAGAATTGCTTGTCAATATCTGGGAATGTGAGGATAGGGGCGGTGGTGAATCGTTGTTTAAGCATATCAAACGCTGTCTTCTGCGATTCTTTCCATTCAAAGGCTTGATCTTTCCTGGTCAGATCGTTCAGAGGGCGAGCTACTTGAGCGTAGTCCTTGATAAACCTTCGGTAGAAATTAGCTAATCCTAGAAAACTGCGCACACCGCGAACTGTTTTCGGGGTGGGCCATTCTAGGATAGCTTTAACCTTGTCATCGTTCATCTTGATTCCTTCGGCGGAGACGGTCATGCCTAGGAATTCAACTTCCTTGACTCGGAAGGAGCATTTCTCTGGTTTGACGAAGAGGTCATGTTCTTCAAGTCGTTGAAGGACTTCAAGTACAATCCTGTCATGCTCTTCCTGGTTGTCGGTTTTGGTGAAGATGAGTAGGTCATTGATGTAGACCACAACGATGTCTTCCATATCTGCAAAGATCTCGTTCATTATTGCTTGGAAGGTGGCGGGTGAGTTGCACAACCCAAAATACATCACTAGGGGTTCAAAAGAACCTCAGTGACAGGTGAAAGTGGCTTTCCATTCGTCGCCTTCCTTGATCCTGACATTGTTATATCCCCATCGGAGATCCATCTTGGTGAACAACTTAGCTTCTTGCAGTTTCTCGGATAGCCGCCAGATAAGGGGGAGCAGGTAGTTGTTCTTGACTGTGTGTTCATTAAGATAGTGATAATCTTGTACCATTCGCTTCTTTCCATCCTTTTTAGGGACAAAGAACACAGGAGATGTCTGAGGAGATTTCGACGGTCTAATATACCCTTTTCTGGTCTGATCGTCGATAAAGTCAGATACTTCTTTCTGTTCCTGCGGTGATAGGGAAATTAGTCTTCCTTTCTTCGGTACGAAGGTGTCTTTCATATCAATGGCATGGTCCCACGGTTTGCGGACGGGCATGTGTTCAGACTCCTTCTTCGAGAAGACTTTGAGGTACTTGTGGTAAGCCTTAGGGACTAGATCCTCAGGCTTCGGGTCGGGTTTAGGAACCTCTGATCATTCCTGTTCCCTTTTGATCGCGTGAATGGTCCTGAGACCATTTTGATCGAGTGCATCGATGGATTGCTTAAGGGGAGACTTGCCCTGCAAGACTCTGCAAGTCCATGGACAGTGAGTCATTCTGACTTGACCAGTTTCCCAGTCGATGTTGGGGTTGTGGTGCTTTAACCACGTGTATCCGAGGATCATTTGATGCCTGCCGAGATCAGTTATCTCGGCTACTACCTTTTCTCGGTGACCCTGGAAATCAATGACTATTTCAGCACAATGGGTGATGTCACCAGCCGAGTTACGTGTTCCATCCACATTGTATACCGGTATGGGGTTCGGCATCGGAAGTAACGGTATCTTCCTGATCTGTGCCCATTTCCGATCAATGAATATGGTGTTAGCTCCGCTATCGAGGAGAGCTTCTATTCTGCTAAAGCAACGGTTTTGCCTTACAGGTGCTATGTTGAGTTTCAATACTATGTCTCTTTGTGTACCACAGTTTAGTATGCGTCTCGGTGGTTCTGGGGTTTCTATAGGAGTGGGGGTGTAAACGGAATTAAGTGCTGGTTTAGAGTCCCAGCCGAGCTCTGAACCAGTTGAAGGCCCCGTTTGACTATAATTTAGAGATGAAGTCGTATTTACAGATCGAGAGTCACTTTGATCACCCAGATCGATCAAAGCGCTTTGGCTTTTCCCTTGTCCTCGACATCGTGCATGTCGTAGAAAAAGGCCTTGGCTTCATCAAAGCTCACTCCCTGGATGGCACGGGATCCCTGATCCCAAGATGTAGTGGGTTCTTCGGCGGTGGAGCGGATCTTAGATGCCCTAGAGCATCTCAGCTTGTGGCCTCCTCTAGACCAATTACATTCCGTGCATCAGGTAGACGGAATCTTGCATTCTTTAGTCATGTGGCCCGGCTTTCCGCAATTGAAACAAGCGGTCAGTTTCCTATTGCGATTAGGGGTTCTGGCTTTCCCTTTTCCTCTGGTGAATGCGTCGATCTCCATTTCGGATTCCTCATCTGAAGCAGCGTCTAATGTGCTAATGTCCATGGCATTAGAATCTCGTGAGCGGGATGGTCCGGCGATTCCTAGGAAGCGGGTCAGTTTCCTCTTTTGACCGATGTTCCGTACTTTGGTCAGATAGTCGGCTGGATCGGTAGGGCGAGTATCTTCCTCAATGATTTTCCGGATGATAAACGAGTCAATGTTCTGCTCGATGATGTCAATCAACTGTCCTTGGTTGATCTGAGCGGCTTGACTATAGGTCTGGAACTTGATAATCCATTCATCGATCGTCATCCTGCCTTGTTTGAGTTCCCTAAGCTTCTTCCGAGCCCAATCCTTCTGATTGGCTGGATGGAAAAGTTCTTCCAGTTCAGCACACATGCGTGTCCATGTGTAGGCGGCTCTGCTATTTAGCATTTCTAGACGTGTTCTGGCAAAGCTTCCAGCTTTTGGTCCTTCGAGGCAGGAGAGTACTGCTCGGACCAGTTTGTCTGTGTTGGCGGGCATGGCTAGATGATTCTCGGCTTGCCATGCTTTGACCTTGGCCCACCATTCTTCGAACTTAGACATAGATCCATCAAATGGTCCTGGATCTGCGAGAAGCTTGGAAATCTTGGCCATCTGGGCCGTAACAGTAGCGGTAGCGGTTGCCTGGTTCTGCATAGCGACGAGTTGTCCTCCCATGTTGTCTACCGTGTTGAGGAGTTTGGCGAAAGCGGCATTCAATGCCGTGGATCCTTGTGCCCAATGTTGACCAGCAAGAGCGAAGGTGGCGGCGATTTCTTGTTGGAGCTGAGTGCAAGACATGATTCCTTACTTGATGGATTTCTTGAGTTTGCGAGCCTTTTTCAATAGTTTTCTGTAAGTGGACTTAGGAGAATAGGGGTTACTAGACGATTTGCACTTGGCAATAGAGTTTATGCTTTTCTGGAACCTTTCCTTATCGGACTTAGACAATTTCCGATGTTTGCTTACGTGATCCAGATCTATTCGACGTCGGCTAGATCAGCATCAGGGGTTTGATATCCGGAGGCGACTTCTGACGTGTTTCCGGAGCATGCATCTGTCTCTTGTCCAGGAGCTAAGAAGTCTCTGGCGTTGTACCGGTAACGGAAGACTGGAGCAGGAGTTCTTGGACGTTCAGGTAGGACGTCTCTGTGAATGCAGATTTCTTCGGGTACCGGAAGTACAGGGAGCAGTAGTCTTCCGAAGACTAGTCTAGGAGCGGCGTGGTTAGTAGGGTTAGCAGCTGGTGGTTCAGGTGCTACATAAGCCAGCAGTGGGATGTTTTCTTGGGTTTCGTGGTTTTCGAGTTCTCTCTCGATTTCAGACTGAACAGCCTGATCCCTTCTATATGCCTCAACTAGTTCCCTACGTACAAACTTTACAGAAACCTTGCTACTGGCGGTAACGTGCAGGCTTCCTAAGGTGTTCTGATCTACGTAGAGGAGGGCGCTGGTAACCAAAACGATGAGGTATGCCCCAGTGCCAATGAGGGATAGGAGGAGGGGAAGGAGAATGAGAAGGGGAAGAGGTGGAGGATGAAGGTGATAGTTCCGATGAGATCCTTCTCCTCTTCGAAATATCTCTCTCCCGTGAATCTGCGCGATGGCGTCTATCTCCCTGCTGCTCAATGCCCAGGTTAATTCCCTCTCGAATAATGTTCTGGACCGCGTCCGGGAGGAGTGCTCTATATGGATCATCAGTGATCCCGATGAAACTTGAAGTGAGGGGAGTGGAGAATCCAGACCTAAAGATTTCCTGTTCTAATAGGCGGCGGCGGACATATGTCCAATCAACGGGTTCCTCAAGTGGCGAGGGCGAGCAGATGGGTTCAGGATAGAAGTTTCTGAAGTCTTGGTGGACCTGTTCTAGTTCAGGTACATGATATCCGGGATCCAATAGATCGACCGGAGGGAAGCGAGGTGAGATAGGTAGGGGTTCCTGCCAAGCCGGTGGCGGAACGTAACAGAAATCAAACTCTTCGAATTCCCAACCTTGGAAGAATTCAATCCTTCTATCGTCGACCGGAGTGTCGAAATGTGGAGTGGGTGGTAGACGCGGTGACTCAGACCTATAGGAGGGCAGTTCCTCCTGTTCTTCGAAATGTTCAAAGAAGGTGTCGGCGTCGTCAGAAAAGTCTGGCCAGAGGTAGTCCTCGATGTGAGGGAACGGTGGTACCTGTGGGTATACAAGGTTGACGGATTCCTCGACTAGGGTGAGGACAACGGATTCCTCTTCCTGCTTGATCTCTCTCTCGGGTGAGGCGAATAGAGGGCCTCCTAGAATACTATCAATGGGTGCCTGGTAAGCGTAGTCAATGACCCTGACTAAGGGTAGGCGATCCTGTTTCCGTACCGCAAACTCAAAAGCGGCGGGAAAGGCTGATCCCGATTTGCATGACACTACCCAACGCAGTTAGTGTGGCCATTCAATCAATGAGACAGCGAGACGGTTTCTCACTGGTGAAGATAAAAGTGTGGGTGGTGGATAGGGCGGATGCGAGAGGTGTTGATTGCTAGACCTTCCGTGGTATCAGTAATGAAAGTCTTGTTCAAGTGAAACGACCAAACTCACTCAAGAGCTGGCTGTTAGGCTAGAGTAAGGGAGAGTTCTTCGTCAGTGGCACTCAATGGCAAACTGAGAAGTAAGTGGTGAGACCTTGTGTGGCAAGAGTGAAGATGGGAAATCTCCAAGTGAACAAGACTGGGGGGAACCAGTCGAGTGCGCTTGGGCTTTATATACTGTCTAGGGGTTTACACTTGTGTACACTAGATCTACAGATATCCTGTGCTACAGTACATGAGGGGACCATGAGAAGCATAGTCTAGATAAGTGGATCATATCCTATAGGACGAGTGCGAGTCATGAGGAATACATAAGACGAGCATGAGGTGAGATAGGGGTCATAGAGCGGAGATGAAATACATGAGGCGCCTAGATGCGGGGCTGTGCGATATGCATGGTGAAGGGTCTGGCATGAGGTAAACATGAGGCGGACAGCCATAAGGCTGTGTGAGAGTCTAGACCAGAGGCGTTGCATAGGATAAGGAGTGTAGTGGTTGGTAGTGACTGTTATCATAGTGAGGTTGGGAGTTTGATCCCCAGGTATGGCAAATAGTATAGGGGAGAAGGAAAGCGAGCGTAACACATAGGTGACTTAAAGTGGACATATCTCCACAGCCACTGGACCAAACCACATGACCCAAGGTGCGATAGATAGCCAAGGGTGTCTACTATATTTGATATGACTATCACTAAGCGAGATTCCCACACCCTGACATGCTACACTGGACATACTTCAAAACAACCAAACATTGCAACAGTTTTGTTGCTCAGTGTAGCAGGATGAATACTCTACATGGCCAGGTGCTTGCTGAGGATATGCACCTGCATACAGGCGCGCCAAGCCAAGTGGAATGGCAAAAGCAGACAGGCTCCTGGTTAACGAAATCAGGGGTCCAAGGTTGTATCCAACATGTAACTGGCTGGTGTCGTACGGAAAGACCATCATTGGAAGCACAAAGCCCACAAAGAATGGTATTCCAACAACCAATGCACAATAAAGTCTTCTCCCTATAGAGTGTGCAAGTTGGGCAACCATGACTGGGGTAGAGTTCCTATTACTTGAATGGTTACAACTTGAATGGGCATCCGAAACAGAGTTGCTTCCAGTATGCTGATCAGGACCTCCTGATAGCTAGATAAATTACTGAGACGAACTCATCGTAAACAGCCTGAGGTGTCAACCTCCCACATGCGACCTCACTGGCAGCTGGCTGATCCTCTCCCTGATAATGATTTTGTTGTTGTCGGGAGCTCTCTGTCCATTTCACCGTAGTTGATTGGGTCATTTGTAAACTGAGAGGGGTGATTTGCTGTGGATATGTTGTTGGCAGCAAAGCTGAGACGAGTTAGGGTCCTGCGACTGTGCGACATGATTACAGCTGTTTTCATTTTGATGTGGAATCCAATCTTTGAAAGTCGCGCCTTGGACACTGCCGGGATAGGACCCCAAACTCACTGCCAGTGTCACACCTCTCACCCTTTACCACAACTCCCATGTCATCAGGCGCCATCGTATCACATTCCGAGTCATCTCCAACATAGTCGCGGAAAATGGAGGTGCTTGGGTCCGTCCCAGTGGTATTCGTAAAACAAGCAGTCTGGAACTGGTGAAAACGACATTGACTGCTTGCTCTTGTCCAGTGATGGTTTCATCAGTACTGATTGCCATGCAAACACGTCTGTGTTGGGGGCCAGCGGCCAAGCTCAATGACTATCCCTGATCCCCGAAGCTGAGGTGGTGATTTTTTGTTCTGTTGTATGCGCACACTACAAAGTCACTACCGCAGCCTGATGACGCCTCTTTTTGGTGAGTGCAGGACATGCAATAGCGCCTCCAAGTCCCGCCCGCTTACTGCAGCACCATCTACCTTGACAAGCTCCAACATGAACTATGGGAGTATATGCTACAACCCCTAGTACTCTTTTCTGCGCTCTGCAAAGCCTTCAGCTCACTAAAAAAAGATATCCTTTGCTGCTTCCGAGCAGAACAAGGAGTTACACACACACTACATGATAGTTTACATAGCAGAAAAAACATAGTAGTGACTTTGGTGGTATATACTTGAATGCAAACTGCTCCTTTGCTGAGAGCTTGTATTGACCTTGTCCATGCCTGTTGAGAATGCAAGTTTGCAGAAAGTTGCTTTGCCCTTAGCTGTCTTCTTCTTGATGAAACAGTAGACAGTAAGAGAAACAGTGAAAGTATATGCTGTATCTGAGTCACTGGGAGTGGGCGACACTGGCATGGTGGACAGCAGCTGACGAGTCACACAGCCTCAACAGGTCACACTTGACATTGAGTTCGGGGTCCTATCCTGGCAGTGTCCGAGGCGTGACTTTCACAACATTGGATTCTGCATCAAAATGAAAACAGCTGTAATGACTTTAGCTCACAGAATTACTTAACGGAACTGTCAAAGTGCCTTAAAGTTATGTAAAGTGATTTGAAGATTTGCTGATGTGACATGAGCATTGAGGTCACACTGGCTACTATAGTTGCTTGTAGTCACATCATGTCACTTCCAGGAATAGACTCTATTGTGCAATAGTGCTGCATAGTGCTACATAGTGCTACATTGCACTGCCTACAGGTAGTATACCCCTGGGTATTGGGAGCTATACCCATACCCATACCGGGCGAAAACCTGTAAAGCTTGGACTGCCATTTCTTCTACCAGGTTCTTGGTTAAACCGAGCGGTGATCATCTCCATTGAGCTCGAGAGTGGGATACACGTTTGTTAGAGATGTGCCAAAGGAGCCTCGGACTTGTCCAGGAGGGACCCGTGTGGCTGTGTTCCCTATCCTTGATGTTCTTCAAGAGGTTCGCGTCGACGTCGACACGAACGCTCCCTCTGACTATCCGCCAAATTTTGTCTTCGGGAACTGACAACGCGAACCAAGTCCATATCCACGGCTGGATCAAGTCCGTCAGATGTCAGAAAAACGTTACTTTTGCAGTCGTCAACGATGGTAGTTGCGCTTCGGGACTCCAGGCGGTCTTGAACAACAACCTGAACGCGAATTTCCATGGGTACGTCTGTTCTCCATGATTTTTATTCCGACGACGATGCCTTTGACGCGTACCGATCCTTCAGTTTGACCAACGGCGCGAGCGTGCGTATGACGGGGACCATCGTAGCCAGCCCAGGGGCCGGTCAAGCTCAGGAACTAAAAGTGGACTCGCTAGAGATTCTCGGCGAGTGCAACCCAGACGTCAGCTTCAGATGTTTAACTCTGCGTTCTCTCGCTTGCTCACGCTCGTCTGCAGGCATACCCGATCCAGAAACAAGCCCTCACATTAGAGTACCTCCGCGACCATGCACACCTGCGTCCTCGAACAGACGCGAACGCGGCCATCCTTCGTCTTCGCAATTCGCTCGTAAAATCTCTCCACGCCTTCTTCGAGGTACGTCCCACACCCAACCAAAGACCCTCTGCTCACCTCATCCCGCCGCTTACCCCAAGTTCCACAGAAAGAAGACTTTTGCTACGCCCACACACCCATCCTCACTTCTAGCGACTGTGAAGGCGCAGGGGAGACCTTCCGTGTGACACCCTCATCCCAGGAAACCTCGACATCGCCAGGTCCCCACACCGAATTTTTCTCCAAACCAGCCTACTTGACGGTATCCTCCCAACTCCACCTCGAGGCCCTCGCATCGTCCATCGCCCGCGTGTATACGCTCTCCCCCTGTTTCCGCGCCGAACGATCGCAAACGAACCGACATCTCGCCGAGTTTTGGATGCTCGAGGCGGAGTGGGCATGGACGAAAGAGGTCGGCGACGTATGTGAGCTCGTAGAAGCCTGCGTCAAAGACGCACTCGGCTCAGGACGCGACGAGCGCGCGTGGCTCGCAAAAGGGGCAGCTGGACAAGAGGAAAGAGCCCGGAGCCTAGAGACTACCGCAGGGCCGGCACCATGGGCTCGCATGACCTACACCGAAGCGATTTCCGAGCTCGAACAGTATCACGCGTCTGCTGCGTCGCGCGCCCGTCCATTCGCGTTCGCGCCGAAATGGGGGCATGCACTGCAGAGCGAGCATGAAAAGTGGCTTAGCGAGGTGCTCGCCCAGGGTCCCGTGTTCGTCACAGACTACCCAAGCACCTTGAAGCCATTTTACATGCGGATAAACGATGACGAGAAAACAGTCGCGTGCTTCGACCTGTTGGTGCCATTCGTCGGGGAGCTGGTTGGTGGATCACTGAGGGAAGAGCGGTTAGAGCCACTGGAGAAACGGATGGCTTCCTACGGGCTGGATCCCGCAGGAGAAGAATATGGCTGGTATGTGGATCTCAGGAGGTATGGAAGCGCGCCGCATGGAGGTTTCGGGATGGGGTTGGAACGACTAGTCAGTTGGGTGAGTGGCGTCGAAAACGTACGCGAGTGCATTGCAATGCCGAGGTGGACCAAGAGAATGCTGCTATAATTCATACCTGCTAGTACTACTCAGCGTTCAACAAACGTCTACATGTACCTAGTCCATTCGTGATACTAAATGTCATTATCCATCATGAACGACGGTCTAGAAAACGAAAACACGAAACAATTGTCCTAATAAATGTCCAGCAAAGAGCAGCGACAATTGCGTAAATCGTCCGTCCGTTGATTCTGTGGCCAAAATCCTAGGCAAGGTCCGCAAAACCAATACGAGTGTTGTTGACATCAAAGATGGTGTATACATTTTGCAAGAAGACATCGCCGATGATCCACCACGCTTTCAGGAAAGAGGTCAGCGAATATTCATGTATCCGAGAGGTAAGGAACACAGACCACTCCCACCGCCGGCAAGACCAGCGATACAATCTGTCGAGCCTGGAGAAACCGGTCCGAGGTTGAAGGTCGAAGGCGAAACAGTAAAGTTGCGGGAATTAAATGTCAATGTTGGCGCGAGTGAACCGATAGTGTCACATGGAACTGATTAGGCAAGGCTTGAGTGGCCTTCTGGCGGCATAACACGAGCCGACATACCAGTCCAGGCGCCACCTCCGACTTCGGTGGATGGCTTTGCGCCAGGGACGTTCGCGTAGTAGGTCTGAGCGATGTTGTCACTTGTTATAATCAAAGTCGTTCCACTGTCAATGATCGCTTGTGCGTAGGAAGTCTTGTTGACGACGACAACATCGGGAGTACTGTTCAAGCCAGGTCGACTGAGGCCAGCAAGACGGACTTGCCAGTACGCTGGGAGATCGACATCGATGTACTCTGTCGTTGACTCTTGATACAAGCTCGGGTTGGTCCCGCCTATTGTGAGTTCACTGTTGCCAGGCTGAGAGGAAAGGGCGAGGCCGAACACTGCCTGTGGTAAAACACCATTGGAGACCATGGTCTGAAACACAGGCGAAGTGCCGAAAGTGGAAAGCGAAGGGAAACCCAAGCCGAGCAATCCATCTGGCCGGAAGTTGGGGTACTTGAGCCCGGTGGAGTAAGTCGTAGCAGCACCGAGAGTCTGGTTTACGGCCTGGTCACGAGGCGATGAACCGAATGGACATTAGCGATGTGACGGAGCAAATGCGCTCGAAAGTACCTCATATCCACCCATGTACACGTTGTCTGCATACACCGTGCCATTCACACTCGAGCCACCGTTGTACTGTAACGTGAACGTTTGTCCAAGATTAACGGAAGTCGAAGAGGCTGTGGGGTCGTATCTGTTGTGTCCATCACAAGTACTGGCGCAGGATTGGTTCGGCAGGAATAGGTCCGATGAACCAGTGTCGATGTCAACTGTAAAGGCAGTCAAGATTATTATGACGTAGGTTCGGCAGCACGGAACCGAGAGTACCTGTAAAGTCCTGTGGGGGAGTACCGACACTGATCGTACCCATCCACATGTTCGAATTGACCTCGGAGAGGGGAATGTCATCTCTCTTGGTATGAAGACCCCGCGCGAGACGGCTGGGTGAAAGTGAAGCGGAATTGCCACGTGCCAGACTGAGCGGATCAGAAGTAGCATCCTTCTTTCGCCGCCGTTTTTCCAGCTTGCCTACCACTGGCAGACCTGTATCAACGCCACTAATCGCGGAGATTGCCTGTGCCAGAGGGTGTGGAGAACCTGTGTTGCGTTCGTACGCAGCGAGTGTGTAGTCATATTTCCTTTAAGGATCCCAGTCAGCTTAGTAGAGAAAAAACACCGTCAAAGAGAGTCGAAGAGTGCCGTCGCACCACAACCTCTAGCGACCACTTTAAATAAATGATGGAGGCCACTTACATTTTGACGCGGGCGAGATCCTTGTTAACGTAGCCCACCGCATTATCGGGGCGGGTGGCAGGATTGCGCAGAGAGTAGACGATGAACGACTCGGACTTGCGTTCGAGGGGAACTCGGATCGCATTGTTACTGGGCTGGTCTGTTGCGGATGAAAAGGAGAGTAGAGCGAGTAGCGTGGTTACGGTCGGCGTGAGGCGCATCGTAACGACAGTAAAGAACGACGTTGAGACCACCCAAGAGAGAGATTATGATGGCAGTCTTATATCCCCGGTACGTAAATCCAGGAAGTTCATGCAATGATTCTTACTCCGACCACTCGGTTCGCTTAGAAGCGCGTTTCGATGCGAGTCTCATCAAGCGACAAAAGGAGATACAGCTTTTGGTTGATAGTGCAAACTACATACATGACAAACGGAATCAGAAAGCGGGTTCCTCGGCGTAAGTATCAGCTTGGAAAGCATCTTGTGCGAAAGCAGGTTCTTCTGCTGCTGGCGGAGCAGCAGAGGCAACGGCAGGTTCTCTTGACTCAGATGAAGGCTCCGAAACAATCTTGTCAACTGGAGGCTCCAAGATTTGAACGGAATCGGGGAGGGGCTTCCTGGGGCCGACATGACCTTCGGGATCCCAGCCCTTCATGCTGAGCAGTAGGTCAGAGACGTTCCGCGATACGTATGTCATCGAGCCTACATTTTAACTTTGATACCGAGGACACCCTGCTTTAGCAGCACGTGCCGCACGGCATAATCGACAAAGTCACGAGCGGGTTGACCAGAGTGGATCATGAAACCGTCAGTGAACTTCATAGACTTGGCACGGGCAGCACGAAGTTTGCCGGATACGACGACTTCGCACCCCTTGGCGCCAGACTCCATAACGAAACGAAGAACACCGTAGCAAGCCCTACAATTCAAATTAGGTAACGAGCTGGTATGCGTTGCGATGGACCTGCCTTCTAACAGCAAGACCACCGAGGAGCTTGTATCGCAAACTCTCGCACTGTGCAATTGCAGAGAGTCCGCGGTGCTGGACCTTTTCGGCGTACAACTCGAGAGAGTTATCAGGGAACTTGAAACGTTTTTGGACTAGTGAAGTCAGCTCGCGGATGCGACGAGCCTTCTCGCCCAGAACTTCTTGGGTGTGGGTGGCGCGGATGATGATCTAACGAGGATATACGTATATGCAGAGATGGAACGAGTAGCGCAAGTACCTCAGTGCGTGCATGGGTGACGCGAACGTCACAGCCAGAGTAACCTTCCTCGGCAAGTTCACGGGTGAAGAATTCGTTGAGTTCAGCGCGGAAAACACCGTCGGCGACGAACTTGCGTCTTTTGCTGATTTGGGCAGACATCTTGAAGTTACGAGTCTGTGAAGGAGCAAGATAAGCCCAAAGACATCATCTCAATCGCAGGACAGCCATCCATCTCAACGAGCCATGCTTCCCAGGAGAAAGTATGTGCAAACGTCAAGTATGCATCGAGGCTATCGAGACACGAACCTTGTGGAATGTGAGTTCTTGACGCCGGGCGTGGTGTTGAGCTCGACACCCGTTGATATGTGCAGCTCTTGGTGATCTAAATTAAAGCTCCGCTTTAACTGACCATCTACCATTTTCGTTTTACCCCTGAGCTTTAATCTCCGGGTACCTGATCGCAGTAACTCTGCACAAGTGATATGAAACGTTCTGGTCGTACTAAGTGAGTCTGGATTTCACTGCATTCACATTCACCTTGCTCCATGGTATAAAAACCACGTCTTCTGTGTCCAAATAACCCTACTACCCTACTCCCCGCTTGAACACGAAGTAGGTCTAGCCTTCCTTCAAGTTCCATCGCAAAACCTAACCACTCTTTAGGTCTTTTCTCACCATGAACATAGTGCTCGCTGGCGAATGTGGCACAGGAAAGAGTTCTCTCATTAACCTGATCATCGGGCAAAATGCTGCAAAGACCTCCAACGACACGCTGGCATGCACGACGGCAGTACGGTCATACCAGGTGACCCTTGACGGGTGCAATTTAAGGCTTTGGGACACACCTGGCCTCGACGAAGGCTCTTCTAAACGCGCGAACGCTCGGCCGTCAGAATTACTGGCCAAATCACTCCACCGTTTGAAAAGCAAGGGAGACATTCATCTCCTCGTATATTGCATGCACGGGAACAGAGCCAAGGCGGCGCTCTTGAAGCACTACAAAACCATCCGTGATCTGCTTCCTCCTGCAGTTCCCATTGTTGCTGTCGTCACAGCCCTGGAAAGGTACCAGGACCGCATGGAGGACTGGTGGTCCAACAATGAGCAGGAGCTAGCCAGCTTGGGTATGGGCTTCGCCGATCATGTCTGCGTCACCGCGGTTCCAGATTGTCCCGCGCTACCTTCTGCGTTTCGCGAACGTCTCATTTATTCCCAAACTGCAGTCCACGACTTGATTCGTCGGAACTGTCCTTCACATTTACTGCCGATCAAATTTCCCGCCATTGCAGTCCCAAACCTCGCCACATTCGGACAAAAGGTAAGAGTTACAGTCGTCTCATGTTGTGGAGTGACTTGACGCTCAAAAATATGCTCCTGATCACGAAGGATTCCGGAGATGCTGGCTTGCGAACCATCACCATGCAGATAGCCTCTCATCGAGCACGAGCAACCATGCACCTGGGAAGGATCTCGTCGTCGTTGTTTGTGTAGGTGAAGGCAAGCCCGGTCATGTCGTCCTTTCTCTATCTGCACTAGAACTGTAGGACCATGTTTTGAGCACTTATCTATAGCTTCATGTCTCATTTTGCGCAGCACTGATGATATTAGTAATGCAAACAGTTTCCGGATGAAAGTTACTCTCGATACAAAGCCAGATAAACAATAAGGGGCATCAAGGGGGGTATAAGTAAGCTAGACAAAAGAGCCTCCATATTCTGCACTTTTACAACTGCGAACATGCATGAGACAACCGTCATAGTGAGAACGAATAGGAGCATACCTGAACCCTGAAGACAGATCAGTCCAACTGAAGTTCTTTAGTCAAATTATCCGTGGTAGGAGTACCGATGTCCTTCAGGGTAGAGCCTTGGAGAGTAGAAGCGCCAGCGGGAAGCGTGACACCAGTGTCATCACTCCGGATGGTCTTTCCCGTGGCACCAGCAACGGCTGTGTCAGCTTGGCCAGTGACATTAGACTGCACCTCGCCAACAACTTTTTTGACCGAACCGATGGCCGTTCCTGCGGCAGCTACATCGCGCGAGCCAAGAGGGGAAGAAGCTGTGGTGGAGAGATCAGTGTCGGCGATGTCATCGACGGTGGTGGTTCCATTGCTGAATGCATCAAGAAGGGTGCCGGTAAGGTCAGCGGGATGAGCCTTGTTGTCTCTCGGGACCGGGGTGAGGCTTCCATTGGCCTTGCCCGCGGCGGCACCAGAAGCGGCATTACCAACTTTACCAGCGGCACTGGCATCCCCCTGGGCCGTACCAGTAACTTTCTTGACCCCACCGAGCAGCTCTCCTGGATCAGATGCACCATTGGCGGCGCGTAAATGAACAGTGGAAGCGGTAGAGTTGGCGGTAGACAAGACTTTATCGACGGTAGACCCAGGGGCGGGGCTGGGGACAGGAAGATTGGAACCACTGCCTCTTTGGGTCAAGTCGCCACCAAGGCTACCATCGGCCTTGCCCGCGGCACCAGCAACGGCTTTCCCAACTGTGCCAGTGCCATTGGCCTGACCCGCTGCGCCAGCGGATGAATCAATCTTCTTCAATGCATCGCCGATGTTGCGCGAACGAAGAGAGCCGGGGGTGGAAACGGATGGGGTGCTACCGGCGGCAGCCTTGACCTTGTCAACCAAGCCAGATGCTTCACCTGTTACATTGTCTGCAGCGGATGAGATACTAGAGCGGCGGTCGCCAATCACACTGCCAGAGGCACCATAAGTGGCAGAGTCAGTAGACCCCTTCCCCGTAACGGAGACTTCGCTGTTAGCTCTGGAGGAGAGCGGAACAGAGGAGGCCGAGAGCGCGAGCACAAGAGATGTAAGAGCGATGATACGCATGTTGTTTGATGATTTAAAGAGCGACTGTGAGTGACAAGGAACGTGGAAAGGAAGTAAAACACCCAACACATCTGACCCACGACCTTAAGTATTTTTTCCTGTTGCCGTTTGGAGATACGTGAGGGTGCATGCTCCAACTAAATTTTTCTTCGTCATACGAACGTAAAGAAACGTACCTCGGGCCCTTTGAGGTGGAGCAACCCATGATTTTGGCTCGACGAGCCTGATCTTGTTCCCATCAAAGTTTCACTGACCGAGGGTTAATGGATTCGAATTTGTGTTACCGCGACGCAGACGCTGGATTCCTATCATTGTTCGACTTGAACGTGTCGGCCACATCGACGAGGGCAGGCTCAGGCTAAAGTTCTGCCCGACTTTCAGAGAGAAGCGGTCGTCGTCGTGGGATGGCGAAATAATAGTTTGACAACAAAATGCACTTCACAATACTGCCGGTAGTTAGGCATCGACTGCTGATTCTGCTTGCCAAATCCTCCTTCGTCACGGTACAGATAACAAATTTGATGGAACGATAGCGTTGCTTCGAGGATTATGTACAGAGTCCGCCAGAGGGAATGGAACTTCATGGTCAGAACCTGGACAAGGAGCCGCAGATGGCGGTCAGTGTGAAATATCATGGAGTCGGAGCCGAGAGAAGGGTTCGATTGACCTTTATAATATATATTTCATGATGGGAAGTTTGGTCCTACCTGCCAACAGTGGCGCTGAGTGGCGGTTATCATCATCAAAGTTCCCTACAAGTATGCAAGGGGCAAAACGCTATTTTACTTATGTCATCTGACTCCCGAACTCGGTCGCATGCTGGGCTGAACGTCAAAAGTGAGCAACATCGAGCACCCGAACAACAGGACGCCGGCGCACGACTCGGATATCTCCCTAACCGGGATCTGTGTACACAACTTCCTTCAGCAACCTCTCGTGCTTTCTTGAACTGAAACAATACTAGCAAATGCAGAGGTGTCGACTCCGTTCTTGAGGTTTGAAATAAAGGGATGCCTGTCAATTGGACCGCACTATTTCAACGATGGGGTCGTTACATCTTCGCAGAAACCGAACCAAAATTTGTTACATGCTATCTTTGAGAGGCCAGTTTTGTTGTTGTGAGGGCCGAGTGACGGCGAGTGTGGGAGTATAGTACCTGTCCCCTTAATCCCCCAACTCCGGGCCGCCCGGTCTCCATAAATCCGGGGTAAAGGACAGTGTGGAAAACGAGACAACGATATCAACTCTTTCGATTCCACCATCATTCGACTGTACTATCGAAAGTCTACCCGTGGCTCACCATGTCTCGCAGAATCACTCATTTCGAAACACACGGTAAGGCCATACTTGAAGCGCCAGAGTGGTTGTTCATGATCTCGGTGGACAGATGTTCGTTTTCCGACGTCATTGTCAGGAGATGGGACAGATGCAATGTAAGTTCACCACAAAGTGCCCTCCTTAGTCGACGTTGACTCTGGTGGCGCCTCCAGGAACACCGAATGCGACTACTCGTCTGCCTACATCTCCATCTTCACAGACGGGGAATCCCCACTGGTCGGACATGGCATGACATTTACCATTGGCCGCGGGAACGAAATCGTGAGTTGGATTGCCCACTTCATCTGAGGGATACCTCATGCCATTCTCAGGTATGCCAAGCAATCGCAGTGCTCGCAAACAAGCTCGTTGGCCGTGACCCGGAGAATCTCTTCAAGAGCATGGGTAAAACTTGGGATTGGTTGTCTTCTGATCCACAGCTGCGATGGTGGGTGTTTGCTTGTTGAAAGATCAAACTCTGTATTGTGATGCAGAGCTGCGAGGACTGACGTGCATCCCACAAGGATCGGCCCCGAGAAGGGTGTCATCCATATTGCAACGGCTGCCGTGAACAACGCGCTCTGGGATATGTTCGCTCGTGCTCGAGGAAAACCTCTCTGGAAGCTTGTGGTAGACATGACACCGGTGAGTACTTCTCCGCTGCAATCCGCTCACAAGATCATTCACCAGAGTGTTCTCTTCAGGAAGAGTTGGTTGATGCAATCGCATTTCGCTACATCACGGACGCTATCACACGTGACGAGGCCATGGCTCTGCTCAAGGCCAAAGAAGGGGGAAAACAGGAAAGGGAAGCCACGGTTAGAGAGCTTGGGCAAGCAATTTCCACAATCTCGATAGCCTACAACACCTGACAAATCCCTAGATACCCCGCCTATGTCACTTCTGCTGGCTGGCTCGGTACGACGACTAATTTTGGTCAAACGAGCCTCGACTGATCCTTCAGGAAACGCATAGGCTATTCAGATGACAAGGTCGCGCGGCTCACAAAGGAGGCCGTCACAGCTGGTTTTAATCACTTCAAGATGAAAGTTGGAGCAGATGTCGAATCTGATCTCCGCCGTGGATTGATCATCCGCTCTATCATCGACGACCCACAGTACCTCCCTCCCGGCTCAAAGGGCCGTGATCCGAATCGTCGTGAGCTCCAGGGAAAGAACGCGGGCCCAACCGGCGCTGTGCTGATGATCGATGCCAACCAAGTATGGGATGTCCCTCAGGCAATCGAATATGTGAAGAAACTCGAGGCCATCAAGCCTTGGTGAAGCGGCCAACCACTTCTTCTACGAGACGATAGACTCACGTCTCATGGCAGGTTCATCGAAGAGCCCACCGCACCAGACGACATCCTTGGCCACGCTGCAGTTCGCAAGGCGTTGAAGCCTCATGGGATCGGCGTTGCCACCGGCGAGCATGCCCACAATCGCATGGTCTTCAAGCAGCTCTTGCAAGCCGACGCCATTGACGTATGCCAGATCGACTCCTGCCGCTTAGCAGGTGTCAGCGAAGTCCTGAGTGTCTTGCTCATGGCCGCTAAGTACGCATTCGACCCGATGAGCGTGTCCCCCAGTTTCATGCCACTGACGCACGTATCAGGTTTGGCGTGCCCGTGTGCCCACACGCGGGTGGCGTAGGCCTCTGCGAGTATGCCATTCACTTGAGGTAAGGCTCTCCGTCGTCGTCAGGACTCGTTTCTCACTACTGCCCCTAAGCTTGATCGATTATATCGCCGTCTCTGGGACGATGGAGCGCAATGTTCTCGAGTTTGTGGACCACCTCCACGAGCACTTCCTCTACCCTTGCTCGATCAACTCTAGGGGACGCTACAACGTACCTTCGAGCCCGGCGGAGGGCTACAGGTGCGACATTGTCTTCTCTGCCGTGTCACTCTGTCCAATTCATTCGTGTAGTATCGAGATGCAGAATTCAAGCATCGCCCAATACGAGTGGCCGAATGGGTCGTATTGGGTCAAGTCGAGGGGTAACACGCTTTGAGATGTAGGGATGGATCCCTCCAATGAATTATTACTTCATTTCAAACGTGGTCGACTCAGGTCAAATGGCCCGCAAACTATCTCTAGGTCAACTTGAGGACCATACTTATCACTAGCAACCTCAAGCGATGACGAAGATGATTGCCCTTCACATTAAGCATGGGTGGATAAAATAACAGTTGTTTCATTCACAAATCAGTTGGATACGTGCCGATTCTACAGACATAAAAAGCTACGAACACAGAACGGGGGTTACTACATAGGAGAAGCAAGAAGGAAGCGCTACACGTAAATGTATTATCGCAATTCGATCAATCAAGCCAGATATTAGCGCTAGATAGTTTGGTAACTCCCTGAAATCACGCATGCATAAGTCTCTAGTCGTGCCAAGATAGTGAAGTTGTCGAGATACGTACATATCCGCGCCTGCCAATCCCCACTCCCAGTGGCCAAAATATTACCCGCGGGGCTGAGGTCTATTGATATCACTAGACAACGTCTGAGATCCACGGAGATGAACCAATTTTGATCGCTCACCAGAATTCTTGTGCCCTTGCAGCATACACTGCACTGTTGCACTGTGCGAGTCCCAGAACTGAACACCACGGTCCTTGGACCCTGAAACAACCCATTGCCCATCGTGTGACACGGCAACGGATAATACGTAATCCTATCCAACAAAAGTTCAGTCCACAGCTGACCCACAATCATTTAACGCACCGTATGACCCATGAAGTTCATGGTACACTGGCTAGCTTTTTCCAGCTCTTTCTTGCCGTTTGCGGTAGCGTCCTTTCGCTTGGCAGCGCTTACCAAGCCACTCACATCCCAATATTTCAGCGTCTTGTCCAAACTGCCGCTCACCAAACCCTTGCCGTCGGGGGTGAAAGCTACGCTGTACACACTATCTCTGTGGCCCCGCAGCCGCTCAATCAGCATACCAGTGTTGACGTCCCAAATTCGGACGACCGTATCGAGACTTCCTGCAGCAACAAGTTGCCCATTGGGGGAAATGGCAACCGATGTCACTCCTGCATCGTTGTTTAGAGAATCGGGATCGTTTATCGTGAGGACTTTGGATGAGCCATCGACCATATCCCAAATCCGAGCCGTTTTGTCGCCCGAACCCGAGACGATGAGACGACCATCTAGCGAAAAGTCAAGAGAGTAAATCTCCTGTTGATGACCATCAAAGACGTTGCGAATGCGCTTCTTGGCAATGTCCCAAATCTGCAAAATGACTTCAGAATTTGACCTTTGCAGAAGGGCGACTACCTACTCGTATTTGCTTATCTTCGGCGCCTGTAGCCAGGAATTTACCATCTGGACTGAAGCATACGCTACGGATATACAAATCTCCGGCCTTCCCGGCAGTCTCGTCAGCAAGGACACTGAAGAGTATCCAAAATGACTTCTCAAACATCGGACAGAGAAATTACTACGCACCACGTCTTCGCGCCAGTCTTGGTATCATAGATCTGTGCTGTACGATTGCATCCAGTCGCAAGGAATTTTCCGTCAGCAGAGAATCGCACACAGCATACGACACTGTGGTGTGAAAATTAGCTACGATCCTGCAGTGTACGTGACATGGTGCATCGCTTTACCTCTCGTGCATGAGCGTGTGCACCAACGCCACATCGAGTACCCGCTTCACTTTGGGGTTAAAAACTGCAAACCAATCGCTTCCCTCCTTCTTCATTTCCGGCGGGACGTTGTGTGGATCGAGGTCGTCCGGAAACTGACCTCCGTTGGAGGTACTATTGACTGGAGCCAGTGAGCTTGAAGCTGGTGGCGGCTCGCTGGGACCAGATGGTGGTGGATTTCCAGGGCCCGGAGGATATGGAGCGTGTGCGGCCGGAGGCGGGGGAAGTCCCGGGCCTTGAAAAGTCGGAGGGCCGGCAGGCGCGGGAGGCTTCGGAGTTGGTCCAGGGCCAAGAGAGGGGCTATAGTGATCTATTGCAGATAGAGAAGGAGAAAAGGGAATGCGATATCCATGAGGGGGCGGGGAACGTGGGAAGCTCTGAGGAAAGTGTTTACCTGGACGTTCACCCTTCATGCGCTCTGTCTTGATACGCTTTGGGTCTCGAGCTTCAACAGGGCGGTCGCGGTCGCGGTCGCGTTGCTCACGCTCACGATCCCGGATTTCCCGCTCACGTTCGCGATCAGCACGTTCGCGGTCTTTCTCGCGTTCTCGATCACGGTCTCGGTCTCGGTCACGAGCATAATATGGATCGTTGTAGGATCCGGGACCCGTGGCGGGGAGTACACCGGGTACGGATGCGGGAGGTGCGGGAGGACCGGAAGGACCGACAGACGCAGGACCGACAGTAGGGTGAGGTGGTGGATTTGCGGGGATACCCTGGCGGGCAGCATGAAGTTCCGCTCGCAAACGTGACAGCTCATCCTCGTATTGTTGTCGTATTTTTCCATGCTGAGATTCGAGTTCATACAGGGACTGGCGGATGATGTTCAATTCGTTGATTTGGGATGTTACTTGCAAGGGGATGAGAATTGTAGGAAAAACAAGGGGAGAAATATATACCTTTGGACTCGTATTCGTCCCTTTGATTTCTCAATAGACCCAAATCGGACGAGAGAACATCAAATTCTTGGCGAATGGTATCAAAAGCCTCGTTGAGCCTGACGTGGGTGTGCTGACTAGGCCCCTGAGCAGGAGGGCCCGTCGGCTGGAGGCTCCTGTGCTGATAGAAAGAAACGATGTCAGATAAATCAAGTGGGTAGCAGGGATGAAAGGATGAAATTGTGATTTAGACGGGGCAGAAATTTTGCACTCATGGGGCGGGAGGCGTATATGCGACGTGGAGGATGGGAGGGTGTCCAGGATGGGAGTGGGGAAGTGGGGTGGGCGGGGGAGATGGAGAGAAGTAAGGAGGACTTACGTTGTAAATTGTGGAGGACATGGCGGTTGTTGGGAACGTTCGGGGTGTTGATCATCGCCCTTTATAACTACGCTGGAGTTGGACCCTGCACTCGCATTCTTTTCCCACGTTTGGCGTTCCCGGCGGCATGTCCATTTCGGGGGAACTCGCACAGCAAGGCACAGGTCACGTGCGTGAATCTACATATCGGGTATTAATTGTTTAAATTTATTTCAACCCAGCGAAAGTGATTATCTCCTCGTCGTTTGTTGGGCTGGCAGGGACACGCGGCCCACACGCCTCCGTGCGAACGAGGCTTGAGATCGATCTCTTTGTCGCGCACGGACCCTTGGTCGCAGTTAACTCGGCCATCTCTCCCTGATAGCGTGCAACTCCGCTTCGCCATCGAGCTCGCACTGGATGGTCGCCACTGCCACGGCTCCGTGTCCAAGACTCTCCTCCCACCAGAGATTTACGTAGACAAAGAAATTTTCTATTTGGAGCATGGTCCAGGATTCCTTGTCAAGCACGGCTAAGTCGATGCGAGCGCCAGTCGGACCGATATCACCAAATCCATCCAGTCCCTGATCCAGCCTAGAATCTGGCGGCGCAACGATGCATTCAACTTAACTATTTAACGTCAAGCAGGTCCTCTGTTTCCCCTCCCGCTACTCGCTTTACCCTCGGTCGAACAGTCTCCTCCAACAGTCAAGTAAGCCTCGCTTGCTAGTTCGTCCCTGCCCCATGGCGTATGCTGACATGCTTCCTTCAGCCATGTCATACAGTTTGGACCCGCTGACAGCGCCATCATACTCCGTCAAGGAAGGAAACGGATGGTTAGCCGTCTTCAATTCAGATGTACCCCGCCAGATGGACGTACAACTCCGCTCCGTTTATACCCATAGTGGGTGGGTCTCCCTGTGCACTACGAGGAAATATATTTCCTTTGGAGCTCATCACAATCTCGTTCTTCTCAGGGCTGTTTGCTGTGTAAAATTCTCTTCCGATGGTTCGCTGCTCGCAGTTGGAACCGAAAATGCAATCATCCTGTACAATACTGAACAGCAGACAAAGCTTACGTGAGTACCCCATACTTTGATTCCGTTTCGGTATTCATACGATACGTTGTCGCCCAGCTTCTTACTTGGTGGTGAACAAGAAGTGCGAAAGGCCAATCACGCCCGTAGCGTCATCATCAGTCCCGATAAAAAATTGCTTGTAGCGGGGTCTGAGGACAAATACATACGAGTACGTCGACCATCAGCACATCCTACGAGTGGTTCTCCTGATAGGAGATCGGTAGGTCTGGAACGTAGAAACAGGTGAATTCCTTCGAACGTTGAGCGGACACACCGGCGAGGTATATGCATTGGCGTTCACGTCCGATTCTCGTTCTTTGCTCTCCGCATCGGGAGATCGCACTGTCCGAGTCTGGGATGCGACCCAGCTCTCGGCCGATGTGACACAAGTACCCGAACCAATTTGTCGTGTTCTTCATCCCACGAGAACGGAAGAGAAGCCGTCAAAACAAGTCGTCTTCACCTCGGTCGCGGTCGACACATCAGGGTCCTTCGTTGCCGCTGGGTCACTGGACGGCCAGGTTAGAATTTGGGATGTATCCTCGGACTCGGGGAGCAATGAGCCAATCAGTATACTCCACGGACATTCGGACGGAGTTTACGGGATCCAGTTTATGCCAAGCACGGGAATGTCGGCTATGTGTCTTGTTAGTGCGAGCCTGGACCAAACGCTGAAGTGTTGGGAACTCTTTCCAGATGAGAAGCGATTCCAGTGCAAAAACACACTTGACGGACACAAGGCATGGTCTCTCATACACTCATCGCGGGATTTGCAGGCTCATTGAAGTGACATTCGCAGGATGCTGTTCTGTCATTGTCGGTACTGCAAGTAGGACGAGAGCAGCGCCTCGCGTCATCGTCCCGAGATGGCACTGTCCGACTTTGGGATTTGAAGAGTGGGATCCCATATTTCATGATCCAGGGGCACACGAACACTGGTGCGCAGTTCTTGCCATGATCCACGCCCCTTTTCACACACTTTGTGTTCTCTCCAAAGTCACTTCTGTTGACCTTAGCCCCGACGGGACGGTTCTCGCTTCCGGAAGTGGTGACCATCAAGTACGGATCTGTGAGTTTCGGCTCAGCGCCAGAGTCTATCAGCTACTGAAACGTATCTGACTTCTATGCAGGGAAATACGTGCTGCAATGATGTCAACGGAGTCCCCGCTCGTCTTATTGTGTCGTATGGCATCTTGTAAGGGCAGGTTCGGATCGCGAGGGACGGTGGATTTGGGTTGAAATTTTGGCCGCCAGTGACTTTAAAAACGGTTGTCCGTCGTAGTTGGCTTACCTAATCGACTACTTTAGGCTGGCTTGTGGGCCAAGCACGGTTGTAGTCATCCACCATGGTCCTCGTCCTCATTATCGGCGACCTCCATATCCCTCATCGTGCACACGATCTGCCCTCCAAATTCCGGAAACTCTTGGTCCCAGGCAAGATACAACAGATATTATGCACAGGGAACGTCTGTGACCGAGAGACCTACGAATACCTACGCACCGTAGCATCCGACGTGTGCGTCGTAAGAGGGGATTACGACGAGGTACGTCCATTTTTTCACTCCGTCCACTTTGACCTCGCACGGTCCGCACGACGCGCACGCTCACCCGGGATCCTCGTTGACAGAACACCAGCTTCCCACCCTCGGCGACGGTGGTGCATGCTCCGATCCGCATCGGTGTCGTGCACGGCCACCAATGCATCCCAACGGGCGATCTTGACGCGCTGAGTGCCATCGCACGGCAGATGGACGTCGACGTGCTCATCTCGGGTCACACGCATACGTGAGTCCTCCCTGATACCGTGTCCCCCGTATGCGCGTACCAACGCGTCCGAGCCCATCTCGTCGTAAAACGCGCTGTATCTGACGTACATTTCCCATAGATTCCAAGCCATCGAATATGACGGTCGGTTCTTCGTGAACCCCGGATCAGCGACCGGCGCATGGACGGGACTACACAACAGGTGAGATGAGCAACTTGCACCCCAGAGAATGGCATGCTGATGGCGTCCCAGCGATCCAACGCCCTCGTTTGCCCTGATGGACGTCCAAGGCGCCGTCGTCGTCACGTATGTCTACCAACTCGTGGAAGGCGAAGTACGCGTGGAGAAGATCGAATATCGCAAGGAAGTCGAGGCAGCCAAACCCGCCGTGCCCCCGCCCCCGCTCACACAGTCCAACTCGATGTATTCGAGTGCCAGTGGTGGGTTCGAGACGTCAGGACCTGGGAGCCCACAAGCAACCCAGAGCGTGTGGTAGTCGCGTTGTCTCAAAAGGCTTCGTACACTCCCATATGATTACTCAGAGCCGTAGTGTCAGGCATGAGAATGTGCACTGCTTGGTCTTTTGAAATTTGTTCCGCATGGAACCGAGTTAACATGACATGAGTAGAGTGTGCGTAACTTTTATGTACTAAAAATTCTCAACTGCCTATGAGATTCGACCTGGAAACTGCATAGAGGACCAATACATGACTTAGGGATAGACCATCATGAAAACATACATGCAAGGCCCGCAGTACATTCCAAAGAGAATCAGAGTGAGAGCGCAAAGGAATTCACGTTTGGAGTCATCCTGT
>JBBPOE010000384.1:0-26318 GCA_038091295.1 Tylopilus felleus | reverse complement strand
GAACACCCCCTTCATGCAGCTCATGGGGTCCCTGATAACTTCACGCTACAACGTAGAAATTATAGGGTCCTACCTAATGCGGAGGTCCTGGTTGTGCCATTTCTCCTTCTACTGTGGAGTGCCCGGTTGCCTGCATTGATCCGTTTCACTTGGATGGGACTCGCAGGTATACTATCACTTGCTGTCTCACAGCGACCTTGTCCCTGAACGTATACACAAGGTCAACTGATCAGTTGCATCTGCATCAAAATGAAAATGAGGGTGCAATGCTCCTCCTCCCACAAGGTGCTGACCGTCGCGGGCTTGCAAAGGAATCGCTACTTTTGAAGACCGTGCTCGAGAATGCAGTCGATTGGTACCACTTTGCGCGAAAAAAGCTTTACCGAAACATCAGCAATGACGCGCTCCACCTAATTACTGGATTTCACAAGGCACGATCATGGACGCTTGCGTCGTTCAAAAACACTGGTGCGTCTTCTGCCCTGTGCAAGATTGTGCAGCTGAGGAGAGGAGAGAAGGCCCCATGTCACCGGATGATACTACTGGGGAAACTACATATCCTTTCGAATGGCGTACTGGACCTCGAGACTTGGCCAAAATCCCAAATCAGAGCGTGTTCATCGTTGGGTTCAAGATCACAGTCAGCGAGCAGCTACTCTCCTTGAAAAGAGTCACAGTCGAGGTTGATCACTCAGATCACCCCTCAGCCCCCAAAAATGTCGGTTATGCTACTAGTCTGGCAAATCCGCCCCCATGGACAACCCTCGAGTCGACATATTCTTCCGAAGCCGCTACTCAGCATGAAGAAGCCATTGAGCCGACACTTGAACACAATCCGTTCGAAGACAAACAAGAACACGTGAAGGTGAACCATGTGTCACAAATGCCGCAGGTATGATTGTAATTGCTCTATGCTAGATCGTGAGAGCTAAAAGTTATAGCCCTTCCACCCATCTGATATTATCAACCGATATATGCTGAAAAAGGTCCGACCGTCCTTCTGAACTGCGCAGGATGTTCATTTTGTATTCGATCGTCCAGACATCATCTGCGAAGATTGCTGTGACACATGATAGTCAATGGATTGCATTACTAGAAAAGGTTTGTGTCCGGCCGCTTTACGTAAATAATTGTGTGCGTTCTTGACATCGCTATGGAAGGGAATACTGAAATTGCAAGATATGCAGCAAGAAGATCGTCTCGAGGCAGCAGTGTCCCGAGAGTATAATATCATGACCAGCAATGGTAACTACCACGCCTTCTGCTCGCGTACTTCCTCATGCAAGTTCTTAGGAGCAGTATCTCTGCAAAGCAATGAGTAAGTAGTTATATTCTCCATGACAAGTCTGACGAGTTGTTTGACTCATCAGTCCGAGTGAGTACCAACTTGTACAAAACAGCAGTGACTGCGGGGATTGATGTGAGCTACCTCATCTTGCAGTCCATACTGAATAAATGCATTAATCGTTTGTTGTAATCCGTCACCGCCTTTCAGATCTCTCTCGTGCTGTCAGTTAATATCGTCTTATTTGGAGAGACAGGTGTGGGCAAGAGCTCCGTCATCAACTTGATCGCGGGTCACCAGGTTGCGAGCGTATCTCCAGATGCCAAGGGCTGCACTTTCTCCTCCAAACGGTATAGCTTCCGCGTCGGGGGCAGGGCGTTTCGCATTTGGGATACTGTAGGGCTGGAAAAACCAAAGATGAACGCCGTCGAGTATGTGGCTGCGCCATCGAAGGCACCCATTCGCTCATCCAGCAGCTCGCCAAGCGGGGCGGTCTCGACCTCCTCCTCTTTTGTATATTGGGGAACTCCATCACCACGACGACGCAGGGCAACTACCGGTTGTTTCACGGGGCGCTTGGCAGGTCGCAAGTACCCATCGCACTTGCGATCACCTGCCTCGAGCGGGAACCGGACATGGAAGCGTGGTGGACGCGCAACCAGGCCAATCTCGAAAGGTGTGGTATCGAAGTTGCCGGGCACGCGTGCGTCACTAGGTTGACCACGCACACCAAGTACCCAGAAGCGAAAGTCAACATCGAGCGGATGTTGCTCGGGTACGAAGGTAAAAAAAAGTACATCATGTCAGCCGACTCGTGGTTTATCGAGTTCTTGCGCTCTTTCGAGGAGGGGTTTGAAGAGGGAGCTGCTTGGGGTCCTCACGAAGCGGGGCAAGTTGAATCCAGAGATTGCACAGGAACTTGCGGAGAGGTTGGCCTGGGTATGAGGATGATTGCCCTATAGTAGACTTGTTCTATGTATTCGGCCATTCGTCCTGTTAGTGTATGCTATCGCGTACCTCGAGTTGCACAAGCACTGCTTAGTCCCGAGCTTGTCGCCAACCCGCAGGGATGCTGGTCTGTTACGTTTTTGGATGCTTCACGAAAATACTACGTATCGCGTACGTTCATGCAGTTGTAGATACATTACAAGAGTTGTACATTGCATAAAATAATAACACGATTTTGAAAAGGCTGCCAAACTCACCGCCAGCGGACGGGACCGAGTCGTGGCAAGCGATACCAACATCGCTACTCAGAAGCATGGAATCACTGAGAACCAACACTAGTCTGATAGTATTACAGAAAACGAAAACGAACACAATGTGTAGTCCAATATAATGCTAAAACGAAGTGCTCATCACAAATGCTCATCGCTTCCCGTTCGCTTTGCCTTTGGTAGCCTTTGCAGCACCTCCCTTCTTCTTCTTCGGTCTATTGTCGTCCGAATCGTCCGACTCCCCTCGCACCTTGGCACCCTCTCCCCGCTTCGAATCCGCTGCAACGCAAACACACGACACCGTCAGCACCACCAACGACGACCAACGACACCAAAAAAATACGTACATTTGGCTGCCTTGCGCTCGAGCTCGTCCCAATCGTCCCCTTCGTCACTTATATCGTCATACGATCCGCTCCCGGAATCCTCGCTCGCATCTGACCCATCATAGGCGCTCTCTTCGCCGCCGCTCTCTTCAGAGACGAGGTCCTCCGAGTCAGCCTCGAACTCGGACTCGGTTTCGGATTCCTCCTCTGCGTCGCTCTATACACACGCTCAGCACGGGAAACGATCCGAAGAATGAAGCGGGAAACTGTACCTCTGCGCCACCACCACCAAGGAAACTCCATCCGCCTTGCTGGAAGAAGTCGTAGGGACTCTCGTTGATCGTCTTCATGATCGGTCCCCAGTTCAAGTTGACAGGTCCCTCGCTCAACGGAATGTCGACAGAACTAGACGCGTAGAGATCAGTATACTTACAAACGGTCGTCCCAAGAGAACCACGTACTCGAGCCAATTCTTGACATCGTCCAATTGAGCACTCGGTATCGAGTTGATATGGAGCGGCGTTTTCGTAAAGTCTTTGAGAATGAGGACGAGATCGAATTGCTTCAGTGTAAATTGGACTCGTTCCAAGGATGCAATTTCGATCTCGTTGAGCGTGACAACAAGGAAAGGAGGTTCAATGAGGTGGACGAGACATTCAGTGGTAGGTTGCAACCGGGCGTTGGTTCTGAAAGGAACACCCTCAAAGGACAACTCTCGGAAGGGCATGTCAACCTCGACCGTTTCTCCGGTCTGTGCACAATAGTCAGGGTCCGGGCCGGGGAGACAGCAAGGTTGTCCACGTACCGAAGTGGAGGCAGCCTCCGCGATTCGCTCCGCAAAGAGCTTAAACTCCTTGTTGAGCATCTGTCTCCGTCTCCGTTCTTGTTGTTCCATCTCTATCTCATCCTCGTCACCATAACGGTGTTTCCGCTTTCTGTTACCCGTCTCATCGAATTGAACGTCGGAAGCTTCTCGGAAGAACTGAATGTCCTAGATCACAGTCAGTGGGGATGGGAAATGGACGGGGTAGCGAGTCCCACTCACATGTGCCTTCTTCTTTCCAATAATGATTGGGGCCTTCAGGTGAACATGAACGATCACGAGCAACTCCTTGTCACACGGTTGGAAGAACAAATGCTTGATATTTGAAAATAGCACGTCTGGCCAAACATTATCAGTCGATCCACGGACGTCCCGCGATCTGTCAACCTACCGATCTTCTGGGAGCCCATAGGCGACTGGTACCGCAAGCCGTTTTGGTGAATTTCGACCTCGCCAGGCAATCGTTTTCCGTCGAGAGCAGGTCGCACGAACACTTCGGGGAGCTTGTGAGGTCTCCTGCCTTTGAGCTCCACCAGGACGTCTTGCTCAACGACGTCAGCCATTTCCTTCTTTTGCTGCTCTCGCTTATTGACCTCTTTTTTCAGATCCGTGATCTGTTTCGAAATCTGGTCAAAGCGGTGGCCATCTAGCGAACGGTAAGTGACAGAGCGGACGAAGGTCGCGTCAGGATCCTCGAAGGGCTAGGTGTTGAAGGTTGCGTTAGCTTGCCGCAATACGTGGAGGAATGGAGCGCATACAGTCTCGTCCTTCTTTCCGGCAAGTTGACCAGGCGTCTGGAAGTTGATACGAAGGTATGTAAAGTCGCCCTCGTCGTTTTTGCTCACGTTTTTGATAGTGTTGATATGGAAAGGCACTGCAAACCCGTGCATAGGGAGAACGATCGTCTGAGCTTTGCGATCGACATATATCTGCGTATCGTCTCAATCAGATGATCAGGGTATGTCGCGCATCCAATCACTTACCCGTAAGGTCTCCGCTTCCTTTGGCAACGCGCCCTCGCCCTTGTAGCTCTGAAATCGTTTCCACCCTTTCCCCTCCTTTTCGTTAAGTCCACCCCCTTCTTCCGAGTACTTGGCAAGACCGGCGGCTTGCAAGCCGGAATGCAACTCTGCTTGGTGCTCCTTGATGCGGGCGGCTGTCGTCTGCAACACCTCCTCTTGAGCGGCACTGCGCGTCTTGTTACGAAGAACTTTTCCACCGACGGTCTTGTGCTTTCCAGGTGAACCGTTGATGACAGGTTTCGCCGGAGGTGCCTTGGCAGCTTTCAAGGGCTTTTCGTCTTCATCCTCGGCTGTGTTCAGGAAGAAGAGCGTTTCTTTTGATGATTTGACACCATCGGTGAGGAACGTTGCCTTGTCGGCACCAACTCTGACAGTATCGACGAGGTGCAATGCATACCTATCCCGAATACGTCAACATGCTCGTCGGAAACGGAGGAAGAGAACGCACTTCTTTCCAGATTCGTCCACGAGGTCAGAGAATCCCAACACCAAATTGAACACCATGTTCGTCTTGAGCTGGCGCCCGTTTTTAGATGAGAGAAGATATGCTGAGTCCCTGAATTCGATGCCAATCTACGATGCAGTCAACTTCCTTGACCTTGCGAAGCGTTAGTCAATGAGGACGTACTCCAGAGCCCAAGTTCTTGACAAAGTTTTTCTCCAGATTTGGCTTCTTCTCCCGAACATACTCGACAGCAAGTTGATACATATCACGTAGAGTCTTTCCATCCTTCATTTCCCGCACGACCTCGGACTGTAGGGAGACCAAGAGATTGTAAATCTCTTCCTGTTCCTGTGGTAGGGTTAAGCACTGGTCCACGTGAGGCTGGGGTCTACACTGACCTTTGAGGGGTCGACGATGATACTACGCCCAAGGTTTGAACAGTAACCTTTGTGGCGCATCCCGACGGCAATAAGGAACACGCCCTTGTGAGCTATGAGGTCAGTCGATGATTCGGCAGTCGAGCGAAGGTCGTAGCCAGTGCTCGTGGAGCGAGATTGGATGATAGGAGTGTAGCAAAACTCTGTTGCCCCCCAGTCGACCTAGATGTGATCTCATTGGTGCCACATGGTTACGCACAGAAAGAACGAGGACGCACATCGCTCAGCCCACGTCCCTTGCTCCACACCTTCATGTCGGGACCTTTTGCACCTTCCCCATCCCCTGTTCCTATCCGCGATTCAATTTGGCTGGCGAACTGTTCGTGCGTGATCTTGGCTTCTTTGTCTAGTATGGTTTCGAGCTTGAGTACGATGTGATGAATAAGCAGTGTCGAGGTCAGGTTTGCAGCTGTGCGGATGATTTTCTGCCAGAGGAGTGTGAGAGTCTAGACTTCACCTCGTATCAATTGGTAGTCTCACTAGTTCGTCTTCATCCTTGATCGCCATCACAGTAGATAGTGCTGGGGACATGTCCACCTGTTCAGGCTTATTTACGAGCTTGTCAATAGCTTCATTCCATTCAGTGATCAATTTTCCGTGATAGGTTTCTTTGACGAGTGTGGCAACACGCGTGTACGTCGAATAGGCTTCGACGAACTTGGGGAAAGCGTCCGTGGGTGGTTCCTTCGCCTTGGCTTGAACCAAGATTTCGATCGGCACCGGCGGTTTTCCATCTTTTATTTGCTGCAGAACCTTGGCTAAGACAATGTAAAGGTGTGTTAGAAAGAGGACGCGGTGCATCCAAGTCGAGCGCGAACCTTTACTTGCTGAACACAAGACGAGTAGTTTCTGCTTGTCAAAAAGCAAGAAAGTCGAGGGGAACTCGTAGCCCAGTAACCATGTCTGTGTGAGAGCGTATCGAGTCAGCTACGGCTGCTGTGGTGCCGGGGTCCGACGCACTTGGAAGGCCGTGCCTTTTCGGACTGGTTCGTCTTCGGCTGCTGGATCCCCAGAGAGAAGCAAGAGCGCGTCCGCGTGTGCTATTGATCCGAGGTCGTCATTGACGCTTGCACCCTAGAAACAGACCGCAATGACGGTCAGGATATGCGCGCACAAAGCCGACAACATACGCACGTTCCAACCGTCGTATATGCTCTTTAAGCGAGCGTTGATGAGGGTCTTGTTGAGTTGTACTGCCATGTTGCCCGCGCTGTGTGTGGTAGCGATGAAAGGACGGTCGGAGACACGAGCAAAGGCGTGTAGCGCGCGGAAATTTACAAACGCGTCTTCGAGAGGCGTGCATTAGTCAGCACCGCCGCTACCCTGTCTTTGTGCCACAACCATGTCTGAACGAAAAGGTATGTACTCGGGATACTCTGGACGACAATTACTGACGATCTCGCAGTATTGAACAAGTACTTTCCCCCGGACTTCGACCCCTCGCTCATCCCGCGAAGAAGGGGGCCAAAGAACTCGCAACAAGTCGTCCGTCTCATGGCACCGTTCTCGATGTAAGCGTCACCCATCTCTCACCCATCTCTTATCACTGACCAGGAATTTAGGCGATGTAACACGTGTGGAGAGTACATCTACAAAGGTAAAAAGTTCAACGCACGCAAAGAGACCGTCGAGGGGGAGGATTATTATGGCATCAAAATCTTTCGATTCTACATCAAGTGGTGAGTGCTATCTTGGTCATCATTCTTGATTCCCCACTGACCATATCTACAGCACCCTATGTTCTGCAGAAATTACATTCAAAACAGACCCAAAGAATACCGACTATGCAGCGGAGCACGGTGCATCGCGTAACTTTGAGCCGTGGAGGGATGAAAAGCAGGGTCAGGAAGAGGACCGTCTCGCACGGCTAGAAGAAGAGGAGAACAATCCCATGAAAGCACTCGAGAATCGAACAGTTGATGCGAAACGTGAAATGGACATCCTTGATGCTCTACAAGATATCCGTGCCAGGAACGCCAGAAATGAGCGGGTGGGACATGCTGTTGATTTGGTCGCACGCATACGAGCGGAGGACTTGGAAACAGAGGAAGATCAGCGGCGGAGAGAGGAAGAGGAGGAAGAGGAGAAACTCGTGCGCGAAGTGTTCGCAAAAGTGTCTATGCCCGCTCCACCAGGCGGTCAGTCGTCGAGCTCAAGCTCAAGCTCATCACAACCCGTCACCGTCAAACGCAAGGCAGGAGACATAGAGCCCGACCTCTACAGCCTACTTCCAGAGTCTACGCGGGAGCTGATCGAATCAAAGGCCGTTAGCGCTGCACCACCGGCCAAGAAACCCAAACCCGATTTAAAATCCAAACTGGGTATCAAGATGGCAAAGAAGGGCAAAGTTGCTGTATAGCACCTAGGTTCAGGTTCTTGATCTATATTTATTGTCGTTGTAATACTCATGTGTATTTTATGTTGTGAGGTTTCTTCCATGTCGTGCGTGACTAGAATACCTCGGGTATCGGCAGACCAACATCATTTCTGCCGACCCAGTTGGCACCTGCCGAGTCGGACATTTGCTGCGTAGAATGATTCATAACACCATATCGAACGTCAAGCCGCAGCACATCAGGCGCTTGAGATTGCAATCATATGGTGCATCGTACAGACGAGACTGAGCAAGTCGATGCACTCGCATACATGAGATTCTAGTTCCAGCTACCGTCGACGAGCCAGAGCTGGGCGAAGATGTCCCACCATCACCTCTGGTTACTTGATCGATAGGTGGAACACGGTATGGGTGCAACTCGTTTAGGAGGCAATATCACCCTCGTGCAATGAAGTTAGTATTCGCCTCTGCAATTTATCCATCTCTGCGGGAAGCGAGAGGCAAACTAACAGGTAGATGTTCAATTCCGTGAATTACTTGAATGTATGTCGTGTCTCGTTCACGCGATCCTAGCCCATGCTACTAGTAATGGCTTCCAAACGTTATCGGATTATCATGCTCTACTCGTACAACATTTGTATCATAAAAACGTCCAGTCCGGTCATTGGTGGAAACGACTCGTAAGAGATGTCCCATTCACTGAATGGCAATACGCTGTGCTTCTTGCTCAGGGTTCGTTTTCGGGAACGTCACCGTCAAGACACCATTCTCCATCTTGGCTTTGACGTCGTCAGGCTAAGCATTGCGTGAGCATCCACAAGTCGAGCAGTGGCAAGATATGCTTACCTTGGTCGCAAAAGGGAGCTGCAACGTCCGGGAGAATTTTCCATAACTACGTTCACGGACAGCGTATCCTCCCTCTTCATGAGAGTGAGTCTTCTTCGCCTCACCAGCGACCGTGAGACGGTCCTGGTGGACGTCGATGGCGATATCATCCGGTTTCAAGCTGGGCAGCTCAAACGTGGCTGTCACAGTGTTAGCGTCCTTGGATTCGTGAATGTCCATCCTATTGAAACCATTGTGAGCATTTGCGACGCACAAACGGAGAATAGTGTTTTTACCTTGGACGGAACAAGTCATGGTGTCTGTTGGCCACCGAGACCAATGGCCGGAAACGGCTCGCGAACGCATCGTCAAATAGACTATCGAACTCGACGAGTGGGTCATAATAGAAGCGCACGAGCGACATGGTTAGTTCGACGTAGATATGAGTGCTAGCTGAAGCTTGTGGTGGAATGCTGAGTTTGGATGTTTTGAGGGATAAAGGTCCTGACGCAGGGCTGTTTTTATAGTGAAAAAATGATACATCACCAGTCTCGTAGATCAAACGAGAATTATGAAGATGTCTCGCGAATGAATTTGCTGGCACCTTGGTGATCCTTCGCCAACTTTCGAGGAAGTTCCCTTGACGGTGAAGTCCTTTTTTGGAAGTAAGCTGTATTGACATTTATTTGTAAACTGACAAGAAAGGAAAGACACGTGGTGACCAACTCAACTTGAAGGGTCGATCACACTTAGAAGTAGCACGCACATAAAGGTAAGCATGGACCAATCAGCCCACTGCTTTGACTTTATCGACGAGTCCTTCCATGCAGTTTATTGGTTCCGGAAGGTCTGCTCCACTGTGACTGATTGACGTCCTCGTGTCTGCCAGAATGCAAGCACCATGAAACGGGCTGACTCGAATCTGCACCCCCTTAACGTGAGTCATGCTTTCTATACACGCGATGTATGGACATGGTCCATAACAGGTAATATGTATCCACAAGAACGGTTTTGAGGTCAAAGCAAGTGCATATCCCTGTCTTTTCCTCCCATTATTCAGTGATTACTAGTTCAAGGGTCCACCGGCAGTCGATGCACACGCAGATTACCTGTCATCTAGTGTGGACATGAATTCCAAGCTCCATTGTAAGACGTCCCTATGGGGAACTCCGAGTGTCACATTGTCCGCATTCAGAGATCGATTGTAAAAACAATCCGTCTATTTGTCAAGTGGTAATCTCCACAGGCAGACACCTCCACACTCACTCTAACAGTCCACAACCACATTCGCCGGGGTACATAAAGCCTCTGCTGTGGCGTTCCCCATCACATCTATCTCTGGTAGACCGCAATAGCTTCTCCCCTCACAGTCTGTCCATTGTTTCCTCCCTTATACACTTCGTATACCTATTCTCTTCTCTGATTCTCCTTTCATCATGACCAAGTTCAAGCGCGTATTCTCCCGGCTTCTTCGTCTTCGCCCAAAGTCCCGCGCATCGTACAGCCACCGCGCTGTCATCACCCCTGCAGCGAATACCGCGGTCACGTACAGAAAATCCAGCTCACGGAACAAACGAGCCCTCCTTGCGCTCGCGCACGCGGCTCAGTACGTTCAGCCTTCCCCCGACGCAGTTCCCGAGGATGTCGAGGAAGTTGAAGAAGACGATGACGAAGGTGAAGGCGAAGGTGAGTACCATGACAAAGATGACAAGGACATCACTGAGGTGTTCCCCTATGATCTAGTGCGCGACACCAATATCGAGGTGGACGTTCAGAACGCCCAGCCTTTGAGCGACACCATTCCCGAAATTGTCGAGGAAGTCGAGGAGTACGAAGACGAGGACACCCCTGAGGTCTTCCCGTATGACCTAGTGCGCAAGACCCACACCGAGAGGATGACCCAACATCTCTACGTTGCCCTCGCCGACAACGACCGCGAAATCGCCGCCTTGCGCACGGTCGATCGCGAAAAGTTTAACCACATCGTACGCATCGTCTTCAAGCCCCTCTCTCGCCGCGGCAACATCTTGCCGTCGAGCTGGTCCACGGAGGAGATCCACCGAGACGATGGGCCGTCCGAGTTACGCCTGACGTGTCCCGGCTTGACGCTTCACTTCGGCGACAAGCTCACAGCGTTGACGGAAAAGCAGCTCCTTGCTGCTCGCAACTATGTCACGCAGTCTTTGCCGGAGAGGAACGACAGGTGGGCGGCGCAGGGGTTCCAGTTCCCATTCTCACCGGAAGAGTGCAAGGACGCAAGAGTGCTGATCGTTGGTCCCCCCGATCGGTCTGTGGACGTCATGGCCATCTTTATTTGCTACATGGCCTTTTTGAAGGAGAAGAGGGCCGACCACTTGCTGGCCGGGCTCCAGACCCCTGCTCACAGCCACTGGCGAGGCGACATTCTCGGCAAGGACAGCCTCGACCTGGCGGACGCCGTGTCCAGGCGAAAATGGAAATAGTAGATCTGTGGTCATGAACGTATGGCAACAATTCTTCTCTTGCTTTATTTCATTTGCTTGATTCTTTTGCGCAACCTGTATCCGTACCACTCATAGACTCTCATCGCTGGCTTCTCCCATCTTCACGACATGTTGTCACATCAGTGTACATTTATTTACCTTACTTCCGACATTGCGACTCCTAGATTTCCGCGAACCCGAAAACAACTTGCTACCGCATCACCTTTCCCAGAATACGACGCCTGAGGCAGACGAATTTCGAGGCACGAATGAATCATCATAGGAAAAAGCAAGGTCTTCCACCATTCGCACCAGCTATTGTTGCAACAACTTGACGACCTGGTCTCGTGCTCTATCATATTTCTAACCAGCTTCAAGTTTAAAAGAGTAAATTCCAGATATCGGTACACAGAATACATCACTGTCAACGGCAAGCACACGTCCGGCGGCTAATTTCGTAGGTCAACTACGATCGCTGACCCGCTTCTCTCCATGGCCGCGTTGGCAGTCACCCGAAACACCTCCGTGTTGCCCACCCTGTCGACGCGCGTTCCCGCAGCCTCGTGGATATGTCCAAAGACATGCAATCGACACTGTTTCAGGTCGTTCAACCTGGACGACAGCGTCTGGCACCCCGCAGCCTTGCCCTTTCTCGTTTTATCGAGCGTCCCGTATGGCGGCGTATGGGTGATGAGAATCTCGGTATCGTGGGGTATCCTACCGTATATCGCTGGAGGGGATTCAGAGTGGACGTGTCAGAAACGAGGCGATGGCGTGTGCGCGAACGTACCTTGGGCTTCTGTGACTGTTTCGTACTGGAAGGCACCTTGAACATAGAACGGGGCGGCCTTGAATCGATCAGAGTCCATCAGCACAAACTATCGCGCTCCGAGAGAACAAGCAACTCACTGGCGACCCATACACCTTCCATAGGCGCCCTGTCGGTGCAGTAAAGTGCAGGGGCTCGTGCTCGAGGTAACGCAGCCCAAAAGGCAGCTGGCTGCGCACATACGCCCGACTTTGCTCGATGATCTGGGGAGCACGTCGTTCAGCACCCTCCTTGACATACATTTTACGGGATAATGAAACGTACGCTGGGATCGAACCCCAAGCCTTCTTCACCCCACTGTTGATCTAGACACAGCTGCCAGCGACGGTAATCAGCGCCGACATTCTCATCCACGCTCGACGTCGTCAAACACGCACGTACATCATGATTCCCAGCGACGATGCTACGATTCCATGGTCGTGAGTAACACACACACGAGAGCAGCAAGATGGTAGCACAGTGTACTCACATTTTCACGGGGTGATCGAGCGACTTGAGCCACTCGATGGTCGTCGCCAGCTGTGAGGGATGTCCCCAACTGCTCAGATCGCCACCATGTAAGAGCACGTCCCCAGAAGGCACGCGATACTTGCGCGAGTGTGTGTCCGAGATGCAGACGAAACGGGTCCAGCCAGGGCCAGGGTGAGGCGGAAGTTGGGCTCCTTCGACGTCTACGTGGATGGCGTAGCCCGAGTTCTGGTGAGCATTCATGTGGTACAAGCACTTGGTCTGACCTCTGCACAGGTTGTGCGGTCTGGTACAGACCTTGTGAAATACAGCACGTAAAGGCTGTGGTAGCCTTGAGGGGTATGGGAATCGATTATGCGTGGTTGGTCGACAAAGAGAACGCGAGTCTACATTCACGTATCGTCCATGCTACCACCTAGATCAAGGTCTCTCAGAATAAACACCGCTTCTTCTACACGCATCTCCAACACGTCCAACATCTCCCTTCTCCGCTCCCACTCTACTAGAACCTCGCGTTCCATCCGTGACAACAGATTCTCGTCTTGAGCGACGTCCGTCCGCTCCCGCTTCATCAAAACAGCTTTGACGTTGGGTTCCTCCTGCTCCGCCTGTCGACGCGCACTAATATTGAACAGTGTCTTGTAAAGGCTAGCAAGCAACGCCGAGTACGCTTTCGTTAGGTCAACGTGCCTGCAGAAGAAGAGACAACCAAGCATCTCAGTATACGACTAACCATCGTTTGCAGACGACCCACCAGAGATAAAAGGTGCGTGTCGGATTGCGATCTGCTGTCCTCGGAACTTCCTGCGTTGAAATCAGAAAGTCTGATGAGAGCGCAGACAACAGTGGTCGGACGTCCTTATTGGCCATCATCGCCACCTTGGCTATCTACATCCAGGGAAACGTCAATTTGTCCTCGTTCCCGGACAAATTGGACCACTCACATGCTTCTCGTCCATCTTCCCCACGTCCAATAACAACCTGACGATCCGTACACCATCATCCCCATGTCGCTCTCGGGTCACAGCTTCTAATACACGTCTCCCCAACCGCCTACTGATGGTATCAAACTCGACGTTGATTTTATTGTCGCCGAGACTAACATAGGACGCCGCTTTGCCAGCTGGCGTCGGGTTGTCTGCACAAGCCAAGAGGCCAAGGTAGTCTTTTATTAAGGAGGTGTTCGAGGGTTTTTTGGAGGTAGTCACAAGTCCTTCGCTCAAGTTCTCGTCATCTGGAATGTGCATCACGATAGCCGCAATAGAAGTGGGGTCTTGGGACAAAAGAAGCACGAAATGTCAATCCTCTGGGTATGTCAACGGGGGCAGACTGACATACCTGAGCGTATCTCGGAAACGGATTTTTGTTTCGGCTCGGTCGCTTTAAGGGTAGCCCTCATAACCAGAGCCGTGCTATGGTTAAACCGTTCTTCAATGGCCGTCTCGATGAGCTACGTCTACTCCATCAACTTGAGATCGAACATTTGCTTTCGCGAGATCATACCTTGTTGCGGATATGGATGTTGAATTTGTCAAAGTTGACCCGAAAGTAGACTTCGTCCTACAAGCCCTAAGAGCTTAATTTGAAGAGACAAGAGAGTGCTTACATCTACCACATCTTCGACCTTATTTTTCTGTGACGATGGCCAAGCAGAGATTCAATATCGACACACGACGCAATGACCATGGAGATCCCTACCTTGGACGAGCGTCCGCTCGGCTGTTCCCTTGCCTTGCGTTTCTACACTGATCGATCAATCCTTTTTGAGAGCAAGAGACACACCCAAAAAGAAACACACCAATCCGACTTTTTCCGCCTCCTCCTCTTCTCTTCTAAGCCTCGCCTCCGCAACCACCTTGGCCTGCCGAAGCTCCTTGGCAGTCGGAAAACCAGTAATCTTAGCTTTCTCTTCAGCCTCGTATTTTATCCGTTTGTCGCGTGGTGATTTGTGTGAGAGGAAGGTGGATGGTTTGAGATATGACTCGGACACAAGCTTGTACAACGACTGTGAATACATGCTAGAACCTATGCCGAGCGCGGTAACACCGTCAACATCATGCTGGGCGAACGGAGGGAGCACGCACTTTTGGGGTTATACCGAGACAGCCGTGAGATGATATCTGGAGGCCGAAGTTTTCCATGATCCAACACGACCTGTACGATCTCCGCACTCTGACGACACGACGGAGCGGAACGCAGGCACTGATCAGTCTTGTTATGACAAACGGAACAGCATGAGAGGCGTACCGTCTGACCGAAAAGGGTCTCCGCCAACCACACGCACCGCCCGAGCCTTAACCGCAAGAGACATTCGAGCGCGTTAAACTCGAGCATTTCGCCTTCGTCGTCCGTGTGGGCATGCCAGAGAATGTTGTGCTGTACGAGTACGATGATGGATGCGCGGACGGTCCGTGGTTTCATTCCGGTGAAATGGACGAGTTGTGTAAGGGAGAGTCGACCCCGGATCAAGAGCACGGACGCGACTTTCTGGCAGACAGATGAGGGGGTGAGTGAACGATTGGTGCATGACGCTCACCGCTGTGAGTGGACCGAAATGAGTGTCTATGATCTGAGTGCAGAGACGACAAGTGTCTGCGTCGGCCATGGGAGCAAGACGACGACCTCTCCCTCAGCGATGGTGTGAGAGTGACATGAGATCGTAGCGTTGACTTTCTCTCAACTCTGACTCGGCTTTTTGTATACCCGGCAATCGCCGTTCATGCAGACCAACGTACATGTACATGATTTTACTTTTCAACTAGCATCTCATACTACGTCGTCGTGCCCAAACCTCGTATCATACCAGTCCAATATCCTTCGATTCATGCTGAAAAGGTCAGTCATGCAAAGCGAAGATGAAAAATGCAACTCGTGAAACGTGATGGACAAGGCGCCGCGAGGAAAAATTAGCGATGGAGAAAAATACTCGACCTTACTCTGGATGCTTGATGAATGTGATGGGAGTGGTTGGGGGAAAGAATACGGGGAGGAAGATAATAAGTTAGCGCTACGCAGAGACGGATGTGAGGGGGCAGACACTCCAGTGACAACTAGAGCAGTGAGCAAAGCCGCTGATTGAAGTGGTTTGCCACATCACTGGACTCGCGGCCGTTTTGAGCCTGCCAAAGCATTAGGTATACGAAACAACAGAAACTCCACACGACGTACCTGGTGAAGTATAAGGATCTTCCACACATACTTCCTCGCTGGGATCCACCTCGTCATGGCTTCTCTTTGACGCTTTGCTCGACAGGGTGACAGAGCTTTCGTTCGAAGCAACGTCCGGATCTATCCAGTCTTCCTCATCTTCCCCTTCAGCGTCTTCGTCGTCCCATTCATCCCAGTTCAAATCGTGCGGAAGAGTGGCCGCAATACTACCTTGTTCCTTTTGTTCTGCGTTGTTGAATGTTCGCTCAAATTCAGCATCTATATTGTTTTTGTGAGCGGAAGAGTGACTAAAAATCAACAGAATCATACCAGCTTCACGCTCCAACATCGCGACAAAATTGGAATCAGATTCTTCGACTTCTGAGATTATTTTAGCCTGGGCTGTATCTGTATCCTGATTAGATGATGCTTGCTCTGCTGATATCTCATCAGGAAACAGCTCGAGCTACTCAAGAAGCATACGAACCGTGGACAACTTTGTTCGTGGGCTCACTGGTCGTAAGTTCTTCGCTACTCGGGATTGAACCATGTTGTTCAGCTGGAAAATCAAGGGTAAGTGAATAGCATTGATGATACAGGGTGAACGTACGTAATATCGACTCATTGGCTTTGTCATCGGTGGGCTCACTCGATCCAGGTTCAAGAACTGCACGCGCAGAAACTGGGGTGGCCGCAGACTTCTCCTCATCCTCATCCGAACCGGGTAAAACGGCCTGAGTTTCGTCCACCGCTGTTGACGTATCTTGCTCTCCTTCCTCCTCATAATGTAGAAGTTCACCGTATTGGACAGGGGAGGCCCCGCTGGCCCGCTCGGGAAGATCCTCACCATATCGTTCGTCATACTCCTCCGGTTGAACGCAATCCAGATATTCAGTTTGCTCGCCTCCAAATTCCGACCCCTGCCCAGTGACCGTTGCACGGGTGTCGATATCTTCTGCTGCTGTATCATGAACCTGGTCAGCATCTAGACATTTGGATTTGGCAGGTTCGTCCTCGTCGCCGGCATTAGTACCGTCGAAATCGTCCTCTTCCTCAAGAACGCGCGTTGCCTCCTCACTGACTTCGTGATATTCGGCCGCAAGTTCTTGAACACCCGAAGGCTCCTCCGTTTCATTGCTCTCTTGTGGAACTTCTTCAGTTGGTTCGGGAGGATATTCGGGTTCTTTGGCTGGTTTCTCTTCAGCTTCTGTGGTAGGTGGCACCTCCGGACCATCAGAAACGGCTGTGACGAGTGTCAAGGCGATTGCTTCCCCTTGCTGAGGAACGTGTTGTTCTTCAACACCTGTTTCATACTGTTCGTGATGTTCTGCAAAAGACTAAGCTACCAAAAAATGACGATAAAGGCTAGGACAAACCTTCTTCGTGTGCTCCTTCTCCGGTTTCGCCAGCCACGTTCAGTCGCTGGACCTGCTCCTGAAGTGCGTAGTACCGAATGATGAACCGCGGGACAATAGCGCGAAGGAAAAGTCGCAGGGGTCCTACAAAGTCAGATCCATCGTGTAAAATGTTGAGATCGTGCAAACTAATTTCTCGTGAATGCACGTTGTCCTGCGCGATAGTTAGCAAAAGCCTGATTTCCAATCGGAGTATTACTGACCTCAGAAACTACCAACTGTAGATCGTATGCGTCAAGCACGAGTTCACCTTCAAAGCTATGGGGAACGCGAGAAAGTAAGGCCTCATCCTGACGCAACGCCTCAAAGACGCTACTCAGGGATTCGTAGTATAGCGTAGGCCGATTCTCAAGGAGTAGCGAGTAAGCTTGCCGGTTGTCGTAGAGCTCGCTTGCAGATTCGCCCTCGCTCTCGCCCTCGCCTTCGACGTGAGGTTGATTGAACAACACAAACTTTGGGTGGGAGAGATCGGCAATAGACAGTAAAACAGCGGGAGGAGGATCGATGTAAACACCATCCGATATATGGAGGGGGTCAACGGCCTCCCCTTCCGTCGCTGCAGCCTGATCTGCAGCCCTTTCATCCTGGAGTGAAGGAGTACCGCTACCGAAGGCTTCCGCGGTACTTGCGAGGAGTGCTAACTCAGCGGTAGGTGGCTCAGGAGCTTCCTGCTTAGCCGCGTCTGAGGTAATAGTGTGTTCCTCGGCAACGGAAGGAACGTGGGTTTCTGCCTCCTCAACCGCGTCCGCAGGAGCCGGCATTTCAAATGGCTGCCCGTTGGTAGAAGCAGCATCGCCCAACTGCTCGTGGGACTCACTGATAGGAAGCGTACTTTCAGCGGGAGCTTCAGCTGGATGCACCAGCTCGGAAGATACCACATCCAAAGAAACACCTTCCACTGAAGCTGAGGACTCCACGTGTGTAACGTCAGATGCCGGGTGGTCAAGGGGTGTGGGATGCACCTCGAACTGCGGCTTGTCGGGGAGAGCGATATGTTCCGTGAAGGCTGGCGTCGCCGATACTGAGTGTGCAGAGTCAATCGGGACATCGACAGATGACTGTAGGGGTTGAGGAGGGACAAGAGGAGAAGGTGCATGTGACGCGTCGTAAACTTCAATGTCGAGTAGCTCGTCCCCGTGTGAACGGTGATATTCTGCGGTTTCATCGGCCATTTCGTATTCTGCGTTATCGCCAACGTATTCTTCCATGTCTACTTCTATGCTGGGGTGTTCGCCGTAGGTAGAAGTAGCGAGGTGGCCATCATGGTCCATCAGTGCTTCTGCGAAAAATTCTGTGGAGCCGGTGATGTTCATTGTGATATCTGGATCCGAAGAGAAGTCAAGCATTTGTGCATCGTACGCATCGATCGATGAAGAGGCCGACATTACAGTCGGAGCGGAGAGATGCATGAAGTCGGGGGACAAGGGAGCTCGGCATTTGCCTGGATTTTATCTGGCCTTAGGGCAAGCTTTAATTGGTCCGTGCAGATCACGTGTTTTCCCACCAAGCTCACCGACGTCGACAGCGACGACGAGCATCTTGGTGTCAAGATGGCTGGCGCAGGTGCTCACGCTGCAGACGTGCAGTTCCTTGTACGGCGGTCCATGACTAAGGGGTACGAGTTGTTCTCCTTGCTCACCCCGCCAGCCTACGCCGCGTTCGTGCTCGCGCGCAAAGGCCGAGCTCAGTTCAGCATAAACCACTTCCTACGTGCGACTTGGGTCGGAGGAGCAGTCGGTAAGCTTCTACGTTGTCCCTCTGCATTTTTTTCACGCTCGTTCAGGTTGTGCGGCTGGCGGAGGCTTCGAATATGTCCGGTCCGCCAACTCTAGCGAAGTCACCGTCAGAAATAGGCACATCCGTAGTGCCTACGATGTAAGCACGTTCTCTTTTCAACTCGGATACTTTGTACTGAGATATCTGTAGACCGCGTCCTTACGAGAGGACGATCATTCCACCATTGGTGCCTTGCTCTTCGCCGTCCTCACCCCAGCCCTATTTTGGAGGAGGGCAAGTACGATAAACTGTGAGTGGGGTCCGATTTCCACCAAAGAATGCAATAAGCTTATACATGTATTAAGTAGTGTTAGGTGGTGCTGGGATCGGCTCTTCTATGGGTGTCTTGACACATTATGGTCGTACCTTGACTGGAGACCCACCACCACCAGTCCAAGTCCCTGAAGTCATTGTTTCTTCGACGTGACCGAATCCTGGTGGGTATTGAATATTACCCTCTGGCAGCGCCTGCGGTAGTGCTGACAGTTTTACTCACACTACAGTCAGATGGAAAACTTTGCAGCCATTATATTTTTACTACACACTGTACACCGACTAGCTCCTCGCCACATCTTTGAATCTCCCATCCAAGACTGGATGGATTACAAGCAGATCCTCCTCGTAGCTGTTCTCATGATGATCATCCCCCCCATGCCCTTGCCGAGCCTTCTTTCCATCAAAGCAATCAACACCACTCATGTGCTCACGTGCGGCGGTATTGAAATGATCCTGATAGTGTACGCGACGGCGTAACTTGTACAGCGTGTTCACCGCTGTACGCTGCCCCCTTTGAGCAAACTTGGGCCAGAAGTGGTGCTTACTCGGAGCGTGTCGTTTTCTATGTTCGATCTCTCGCCTGACTATATCCACCGTCTCTGAGTGAAGGTGATCTGTTTCGTGCTGCTTCTCATGCAAACGGACTAGTTTGTTGAGGTAGTGAGCCCCTGCCAATGCAAACGTAAGATGTGCATCACGTCGCGACGTATCATGACTCACCAAGTAAGTACTTTCTGACGAGACTGCTCACCAGCTGCCCATGCTCATCGTCGACCAGATATCGATGCCCAACGAGAGCCGTGTACCCATCATGCCCGGAAGCTATGTACTCTCTGGTTACGATCTTGTATGTCCGCCCACTCTTCTCCCTCTTGATAAATTCACCGTCCACATGGGCAGGGGCATCCGGATCGGAACTCGAGTCGGGGCTATCTGATGGAGTACTCGGCGCTTCCTGCATGAGCCAAACTCCAAGCACACGCTGGCCAGGGGGGCGACGAGAATCCCAAGACACGCGGAAGCCAGATACGACGGGAAACCGCCTGAAAATCACCAGTCAGTTACCAGATAGGAAGCGATGGAACGTCCCCTTGCCCTTCTTGAGCTGGATATTTCGATACCCCCTCCTCGAACGCCTCCCACAATGATTCCCCGTCTAGCTCAAGTACTATGGCGGCGTCTTCAAAAGGTAAAATTTCCAGGATATTCCCCAAGGTAATTTCCCCTTCAAGAAGTCAGTGCACGCAAGGTACCTGCCACAAATGGCTATACCTGCAGGATAGACCGTATCTCCTCGCAGCGTCCCGGAAGTGAGGATGACTCCATCGGACCCGGTGCCATATTGCGTGTACAATGCATCATCATATGCATGCCTCAAAACGTCTGCGAACCAATTCCCTGCCGCCGTCTGCACAGGAGAGAATGTAAGTCATTCCAGCCAGCTGAGCGAATCTGCGCACCTCATTTGTACGCAATAAATGCGATCGCAAATCTAGCTCTACTTCGGTGATGCACACAGGTGCTTTCAGCGAGTCAGATACCGACGACAACACGTCATGAAGAATTTTCTGAAGCGTCTTCGAAGATGGCATACCGGGCCGGATCAGATGGCGTTTACCTGCACACGACGCGGGTCAGCTGCTCAAACCCTCTCAAAGATGGCAGAATACTTACCATGGATAGCTTTGATTACTTTCTTCCTAGCACTACCTGGAGGGGTATCTCTTAATTCTAGGGTAAGCTCGCTCACTTCTCTAAAGTCAGTCCCACTCTTAACCACCAATATATCGCCGTTGTCCCCTTCGGCTCCTAGACTTGTCTTTGAAACGTCGTATCCTTCCCAAGCGGTGACGCCTTTCGACACGAAGTAAAGATGATCATGGCCACCCAAGAGGATGTCTACACCATGTTCGCCAGCTATGGGACGAGTCTCTTGCGCAGAAGCCGACAAGGCTAGCAGATCCTTTGCTAGTTGGATATCCTATGGCAACGGGGATAAGCAAATATTTTCGTTAGACAGGGTGTGATGTTACATTTGGGACCCTACGAACTATATGAGCGATAATACTTTCAGTGCGTAGACGAGACTCTCCCACCTGCAGTGAGTCAATGCGATAATAAGGTCACATTGATGCTCCCCGCGCAACAATTGCGACAATTCTCGACCGGTCTTTGCCATATCCTTGAACTTGAAATTGGACGGCCATGCTGGTACCGTGCGAATCCAGTCTCTAGAACGGGGTCATAAAGTATGCAATCCTACGTTGTGGAACACTGACTCTTCGACAAGGCCAATGATGCCGACTCTAACGCCTGACCGCTCTAATATCTTGAAGAGATGTAGGTGTTTCGGAACGTTGTTGGTATTCTCGTCAACGATGTTGCTCAAAAGCCAAGGCTCAAAGTCAAATGAGATAACTTCCGTGACTTCGACGTCACTTCGTTGAAGAATCAACGTACAAACTTTGTGTCGCCGACCAATTGCGAAAGGTGTGGGTATCCTACAGGGCGCGGATACTCAGCATTGCGTATCGACCTAACCGATTCAATAGATTCGTACCAAAATCAAACTCGTGGTTGCCTTGAGAACACGAGGAACCTAATTAGTAGAGTAGTTACATAGGCTTTGTGAGAATGCACGAACCTGTCAACGCGACATCTGGTGCAAGCTCGTTCATCACTGGAACCTACGCCAAGTATCGATCAGGACGGCCATATGTCACAAGTCTGGACTCACCATGTGGCTTCCTCGGGTCACCGTACTTTCGACCGATGGTGAAAACAAGTCGCCAGAGAATAGTGAGAGACCATCGCGTGCCCCATCCGATCTGAGGCGCCAGTTGCCTCGAATATCGTCCAAGAGGGAAGCGAATTGGGTGACGTCGATCGTGTCGCCGTTTGGGGAAATCTTTTGAGGTGTGACACGATATACGTCGTTCCAGTGCACGATGGAGAGTTGGGACATGGTTAGGATGTGGTACGACACGAGTGACTCGGGGTAGAGGGAGTCGCTCTAGTTATCTGTCACTGGGCACTGGGCACTGAGAACCATACGAGGACTAGTACCGTCGGTGCTAATCGCATCAATCACAACACGTTGCAAAGTGTTTGTTTACGTCAAGGACTTTGAATTGAGTCAAGATCATCGATATCGATCATGGACAGCAAGCAGAAACTAACCACGAGTGCAATGACGAGCCGCTAGTAACTTCATGATAGCATTTGCATGTGAAAATGAGGCACATATTACACATTTAGAGTCCTTCGAGATTTAAATCGAGAGAAATCGCCCTCGCTCTTTGAGAATCAAGACCCTGCAGGCCGTCCTCGAGGCGCGCTACATGTTGGGGTGGAGAATTCGCTTAGGATCTCCTGCTTATTACCATTGCAGATCGGGTATGCTGCGAACGGCAACCACAATGAATCGGTTCGAGAGTACTGTCGCACTCCGTGGAATCGGGCGGCAGTGCATCTGGCTAGATAGCAGGTGTACCTGGAAGGAGTACTAAAGTGTGACTCCGACTCGGAGTGATTCAGTCGGTTGCTTCCGAGTCGGCGTCCAGCGTGGGAATTTGAGTACGATTGGTGCGCACGTCATTTCAGTGCCAACCTCAGTGCAAGTCATCAGCCGTCTCCAAATGGGTGTAACCCACTACATACCTTCTTCTTTTCGCGTAAACGGGGAATAATTATTGGCAGTTCTCCATGATCTGTCCCCCAGAAACCGTCCAAAGAGAAGAACTTAAGGTGAATCTTGAATTGCAGCTGCTGCAACCATGATGTTACTGCCGCTAGCATGTTACCGACTTGTATTTGACTTGTACAGTCGATTTTTCTGCCCAGGCAAATGTTCTACACGAGTAGGCTCCGCTAAGTGGTCCCCATTAGAACCGACTCGCTTGGTATGTGGGGTTCGGCATTAGCCCGACCATAGCTCGTCGATAGGTCTATGATTATCTTCCTACAAAACTGCAACGTCACTTACGAACGTTAGGGGTTCGAACCATGCTTCGCCGCACTTCCTAAAAATGATAATAAATGATGTCTCACAAAGGTTCGAACAAGGTGAGTCTTGTCTCTGGATATATGCGATCTAGGTTTCATTATTATCAGGTTGCTCAGAATCAAGCATCGTGCAAAGGTCAGACTTCCTCTCGCGCCTGACTAACCGGGCGTCTTGAACCCAAGTGCTGGTTGAACACGGGAAGGTCCATAGGAAGATCACAGTGGTTTACGGCGACAGACATAATCGAACCCAGGATTACGATAATGTAAAGACCACGGTCACGTTAAAGGATGTCTCAGAGTTGGCGGTAAAGCGGCCTGCGGCATGAGACATAATCGATAACCCTTGATTGCTGGCCTTCAACGGCCCCCATTCTTCAAGCTGTATTTTTCTTCGTCATGATCCCTCCGAGCGCAAAACGCACCCTCACGAAAGACGACCCAAATGACAATGGGACATCAAGTAAACAGCCAAGAATCTCAGAATGTGCACCTGCAGCAACCAAAGGCAGGTCGCACGTCGATCATCCATCCCATCTGTATTCACAACAAAGGGATAAAGGAGTGGACGTTGTTCCTAGCGTGAAATCCGAAGATATAACCGACTTTCCGTTTTTTTCCTCTGTGTTGAAGAACCGCAGTGCTATGTCACCCAAGGACCTTCCCCCGGAGTGCTTGCACAACTTTCGCGTCGCGTTTAGGCCAGCCATCAGGGATTTCATTGCGACACTCGGGCCTTGGGAGTCCCCTTCCGACACGGACATCATCCGTATTTGGAACAATTGCTTTCCTTAATATCGACTTGAACTCTTAAAAGACCTCCACACTATTGTCTCCAAGTTGGTATGTGAACGGGCGGGTGATTACCATGTGGTGTTAATCCACCAATCAACCGTTTGACAGGTAGGGGATACCGTTCAACACGGACATGGCGACAACAGCCGTCGAGTGGTTGGATACGGAACTCAAGAACTCGTTTAATAGCCAGCGCGAACGGGTAGCGCACGCGACCTGGCTGCTCGGCGACGACGACAAGGATCGCAAACGGCCTTTTTACTACAAGAAATATGCAAACGGCGTCCAACCATCTGTGAGTCGTACATCTACCAATGAACGTGACTCGAGCTGACGAGCACGATGGCTTTGATGTGTTACAGGGAATATTTCAATCTCCCATCATTGCAGCGACCCTCGCCACTCACATGTCATCTATTTCGTACCTGCCTGAGGAATCCCGATTGCAACAGTACCCCGCTGGTGCACTTGCACTGAGTATACTCGCGGTGCGTCCTTGTCTCAAACTCTGTCGAAAGTGTCGGCTTTGCTGAAGCATCCGACTAGGTGAAACGGGCTCTGACATGGGCCAAGACAGGCGTCGACTCAATTCCTAAAACCTCTGAAGGACATTTTCCCAGGGTTACCTGGGGCGATCATTACAGGCTCGAAGACGGCCGATACGTACTCGTGAAGTCAGCGAGTAATGTCGTCGCGGTTATCAATAAATTGCGGGACGTCCAGTGGGAGAGGATCCTCGTGGAAGCAGAAAAGTATGCCACACAGCAGAACGTGCCAAATGCTTTCAAAGCCCTCCTTGAAAAGGAGGCTGAAGAGACCCACTCTGATTTCGAGGTCGAAGATTGGGATGACGAATTTGAGTAAATCACGCCCTTATCAGATCCGATATAAGGACGCTGACATATGTAACTATGGCATCTGATGCTACATTCGTTTTGCGATAGAAATATCAGTGGGAGCGGTATCGGAGCAGTATATTTGTGATACACTGAATGGTTATTTCTGCCTGTCTGTCTGAATGTTTACCTGACATGTCCAGAACAAGGCCCCGTGGGGTGTACTCGTGACAATCACACAATATTAATACAATACACTGCGCCGAATTGGCGCGATGCAACGTTCACTGAGGAGATCTTCGTCATCACACCATGATTTCGTAAGATCTTGCAGACCACATACCAGAAACGAAGCGGTGACCCGGAAGCTCGAACGTTCCCGCAATTACCGGGTGCGGGACGTGTATAAGATGAAAGCCGTGGTAACCCCTGCGGCGAACGCAAGCGATGGGAGAACGAACGTGCCAAACGAAGATGTGGTACTAGCGGTAGGTTTACCGCGTTTGCGGATCCCACCCACAGCCTCGGGACGTGGTACCGCATCATGTTCCCAACCATCATCTAGCAGCCTCTTCATCATCTCCTCGTTTAGCATCGCGAGTTCTTCCAATTCCCAAGACGTACAGACGTCCACCATCCACTTCATCCGGCGTTTGCTCACTTGCCCTCCAACGCCCGGAGCTCTCTCTTTGAGCTTTGCCCGTAACGCTCCCACCTTTTCGATCGCTTTCCCCGCCTGCTCCGGGAGACTACGCTCGACCCTCCGTTTGATGAGGTTCGCTAGCTTGGGGCTCTGTCCGTTGGTAGATATCATGATCTGTAGTGGTCCATCGCGAATCTGGGAGCCAAAGTAGAAATCACAGGATTCGGGGATGTCGGCGACGTTGACAGGAATCTTGCGCTCCCTGCAGAGAGAGCAAATAACGCGGGACTGAACGACGTCGTTGATAGCGGTGAGAACCATGTCTACGCCGATGAGATCCTCGGCACCGGCAAAGACACGGTCGTGGTATGTTATCTGATAGGGTCCGTCGATGAACTTTTTCGTGAGGGGATGCAAGCCGGTGCTGGGAGAGATGATAGTGACGCGTGCGTCCGCGACGAGGACCGATTCGATGCGACCGGAAGCGACGTCGCCGCCGCCGACGATGAGGACATGTTTAGACTTGAGTTGCCATGCTACTAGGAGGGAGCCACCGCCTGCTGCCAGTGTGGGTGGGTCGGAGGACATTTGGAGCTGGTGCCCACAATGAGAGGGTACGTGAGAAAGTGATAACCCGTTGTGTGAGTGTTTTCTTTTTCAAAGGGGCTACCGTCTCTATGTCGATGTGCACGGCGAGGAGACCCTGAGTGACCATGGTGATGCTCTTTGTTGCCTATATCATGATCATGCTTGTCCCATGGCCTCGTCCTCGTCTCTCCTCCACTCCTCTCCCTTCCTTCATTTCCGCCGTTCGTTCCGCGCTGGACCTGGTATTTCACGTACCGGGATAGCAACCATCAGGAATCGCTTCTTTCGTTACCGAGCATCGCACATTCTCGTGAATATTTAACCTTTGTCGCCAACTGTCATGTTTCGACTCATTACACCCCT